>PVIW01011030.1:5512-29903 GCA_004026585.1 Noctilio leporinus | reverse complement strand
ATGGATAAGAAAACAAGACCTAGCCCTGGCTGGTGTGGCTCAGTGGACTGGCACTGGCCAGTGAACCCAAAGGTCACTGGTTCAATTCCCCAGTCAGGGCACACAACCGGGTTGCAAGCCAGGTCTCTAGCCAGTTCCTTAGCTGGAAGCAGGTGAAAGGCAATCATACATTGATGCTTCTCTCTCTTTCTTCCTTCCTTCCTGCCCTTCTCCCTGGAAATAATGAACAAATTCTTTTAAAAAAAGAAAAGAAAAGAAGACCTATATAAATACTGCCACACTTCAGATCAAAAGATACACACTAATAAAACTAAAGGGATGGAAATATATTTCATGCAAAAAGAAAGGGAAAAAAAGCTAGTTTAGCATACTAATATCCAACAAAATAGACTTTAAAACCAAGGCTATAGTAAGAAACAAAGGACACTACATCATGAAAAATGGAACAGTCCAACAAGAGGATATGATATAACCCTAGTAAACATTTACACACCCAACATAGGAGCACCTAAATATATAATGCAAATTTTGATGGACATAATGGGAGAGATCGACAGAAATACAGTCATAGTCAGAGATTTTAATAACACGTTGATTTCTTTGAATAAATCTTCCAAGCAGAAAATCATCAAGGAAGCATTGGCCTTAAATGACACACTAAATTAATGGATTTCATTGATATCTTCATAACATTTCACCCTCAATGCAGCAGAAAATACATACTATTTAAGTGAACATGGAACATTTTCTAGGGTAGACCACATGTTAGTACATGAAACAAGTCTCAATAAATTTATGAAGATTGGAATCATATCAAGCATCTTCTCTGACCATAATGCTATGAAAGTAGAAATCAACCATGGAAAGGACCCTAAAAAAGCACATAAAGATATTGAAGCTAAATAACATGTTATTAAACAATGAATGGCTCAACAATGAGACCAAAGAAGAAATCAAAGGATACCTTGAAGTAATAAAACTGAGAACACAACAATTCAAAATCTGTGAGAGTCAGGGAATGCAATCTTAAGAGGGAAATTTATTGCATTAGAAGTCTATCTCAAAAAAGAAAAACAAAAATATCAAATAAATAATCTAACTTTAGACTTAAATAAACGTGAAAAAGAAAACTAAACAAACCCAAAATGAATAGAAGGAATAAAATAATAAAGATCAGAGCAGAAATAAATGAAATAGGGTCTCAAACAATGATACCAAAAAAAAATCAATAAATCAAAGAAGTTGTTCTTTGAAAAGATCTATAAGATCGACAAATATTTAACCAGGCTCACCAAGAAAAAAAAAAGGAAATTATCCAAATAAATAATATCAGAAATGAAAGAAAAGAAAGAACACCTGACACCAAAGAAATACAAAGGATTGTAAGAATATATTATGAACAACTATATGCCAACAAACTGGAAAACCTGGACAAAATGGATGACTTCCCAGAAACATACAATTCTTCCAAAACTAAAACAGAAAGAATCAGAGAATCTGAATAGTCTACACCTAGTAAAATTGAAGCAGAATTTAAAAAAAAAAGAAAAAGAAAAAACCAAACTCCTAGTACACAGTAGCCATGAACCAGGTGGCTTCATTTGCGAATTTTACCAAAAATTCCAAGAAAAAACTACAGCTTTCCTCAAACTATTTCAAAAAATGCAAGAGGAGGGAAGGCTCCCAAGCTTATTTTATGAGGCCACAATTATCCTAATTTCAAAACCTAATAAAAACTCTACAAAAAAGAAAATTTTTGGCCAATATTCATGATGAACATAATGCTAAAGTCTTCAACAAAATATTAGCAAACTAAATAAAACAATGCATCAAAAAGACCATATACCATGATCAAGTGGGGTTTACTCTGGGAAAGCAAGTTTGGTACATTGGCAAATCAATAAATGTGATTCACTGCATAAACAAAGTAGAGAATAAAACCACATGATCATATCAAAATGCAGAAAAGGCATTTGATAAAAGTCAGCACTCATTTATGATAAAAAAACCCTCAGCAAATTGGGAAACACAAGAGCATACCTAAACATAATAAAGGCCATATATGATAAATCAACTGCCATCATCATAATCAACTGACAAAAACTACAAGTATTCCCCTTAAGATCGGGAACAAGACAAGGATGTCATCTTTTGCCTCTCTCATTCAATATAGTACTGGAAGTCTTAGTCACATTATTCAGATAAGGAGAAATATAGGCATCCAAATTGTAAAACAAGAAGCATAACTGTCTTTATCTGTAGATGACATACTAGAGAACCCCAAAGATTCTACCCAGAAATTATTAGAATTTATAAATGAATTAAGCAAAGTAGCAGGATACAAATTAATACTCAGACATCAGTTGCATTTTTATATGCCAATAAACAACTACCAGAAAAGGAAATTAATAAAATAATCCCATTCACAATTGCTTCAAAAAGAATAAAATATCAAGGAATAAAACTAAAAAAGGATGTGAAAGACTCATACTCAGAAAATTAAAAGACACTGGAGAAAGAAATTGAAGAAGATACAAATAAGTGGAAGCACATACTACGTTCAATGATAGGAAGAATGAACATTTTAAAAATGTCCATGATACACAAAGCAATCTATAGATTCAACACAATTCTTATCATGTTCCAATGACATGTTTCATGGAACTAGAACAAACATTTTAAATATTATATGGAACCACAAAATGTTCTTCATAGCAACAGTGATCCTGAAAAAGAACAAAATTGGAGGAATTATGCTACCTAAAAATAAGACTATATTATAAGGCAATCGTGATCAAAACAGGATGGCACTGGCACAAAATCAGATACATAGATATATGGAACAGAATAGAGAAGCCAGAAATAAACCCACACATTTTTAGTCAATTAATATTTGACAGAGGAAAGAAGTATATACAATGGGCTAAGGACAGTTTATTTAATAAATTGTGCTTGGAAAACTGGATAGATATATGCAGAAGAATGAAACTAGACCACCTTCTTACACTGCAGACAAGAATAAATTCAAAATGGATCAAAGACTTAAATGTTAGACCCCAAACCATAAAAATCCTAGAAGAAAACATAGGCAGCAAAACCTCAGACATTGTAGTAATATTTTATCAGATATATCTCCCCAAGAAAGAGAAACAAAAGAAAATATAAACAAATGGGACTACATCAGACTAAATAGCTTTTGCACAGCTAAGGAAAATATCAACAGAATAAAAAGACAACTCACAGAATGGGAAAACATATTTGCCAATACATCTGATAAGGGGTTAATATGCAAAATTTACGAAGAACTTATAAAACTCAACACCATAAAACAACCCAATTAAAAAATGGGCAAAGGACATGGATAATCACTTCTCCAAAAAGGACATACAGATGGTCAACTGACATATGAAAACATGTTCAATGTCACTAATCATCAGAGAAATACTAATTAAAACCATGCTAGGATATTACCTCATATCTGTCAGAAAGGTTGTTGATTTGTTGATAAATAAATCAACAAAGATCAAGTGCTGGTGAGGATGTGGAGAAAGGGTAACCTTCTTGAACTGCTGGTGATAATGTAGATTATTGCTGCCACTATGGAAAGAAGTATGGAGATACCTGAAAAAATTAAAAATGGATCTGCCTTTTGACCACTTCTGAGAACATATCCAAATAACTCAAAATGCCAATTCAGAAGTACAGGAATACTCCTATGTTCATTGCAGTGTTATTTATAATCACCAAGATATAGAAACAGCCCACATGTTCATTAGTAGATGAGTGGATAAAACAATGATGGGGCATTTACACAAAGAATACTACTCAGCCATAAAAAAAGAAGAAAACTTTACCCTTTGCTACAGTATTATTGGACTTGAATAACATTATGTTAAGTGAAATAAGCCAGTTAGAGAAAGACAAATAGTATAAGACTTGACTCATATGTGGAATGTAATGAACAAACTGAAATCAAAAGCAAAATAGAGACAAACTTATAGATGGAAAACATGATGACAGTTAAGGGAGAGAGTAAAGGGAGTGAAGGGAGTAAAATGAAAAACATGGTTCATGGGCATGGACAACACTGTTGATTGCAGGGGTTGAGCAGGGTATAAGGGGATTAAATGGCAATGAAAAAAATAAAAACAAAGAAATTGAGGCTTTGAAAGGTTAAAAGTTAACATTAAGAAGCTGGAAGGTAAAGTGAAAAAAACAAAGTAAGGCATATAAATAATTGTATTTGACTTCAGTCAGCCAACTGTCCTTAAAGTTTGTTTTCACTTAGAAATTTACATGGAGGATTTGTCAAGTTATCCCTCTTAATATCATTCCAGAGAAGGCCTTGCAGCTGAACATATTCTCAAAAGAATCTTGCAGACTTAGAGATGGTGTGGGGCCCACTTAAGAAGCTGCCTTCAGCCCTGGCTGGTAGCATGGTGGATAAGGCGCTGGCCTGCGAACCCAAAGGCCACTGGTTCTATTCTCTAGCCATGGCACATAACCAGGTTGCAATCCAGGTCTCCAGCCAGGTCTGTGGCTGGAGTCAGGTAAAAAGCAACCATACATTGATGTTTCTCTCCCTCTCTCCCTGTCTGCCTCTCTCTCTTCCTCTCTTTTTGGAAATAATAAATAAAATCTAAACAAAAACAAAAACAAACAAACAAACAAACAAAAAACAAAACAAGAAGAAGCTTCTTTCATCACCACCTCCCAAGACTCATTGGTTTGGCTAGACTAGATAGTTGAGTTGGGGAAACCTATTAGTTTATTTTTAAATTGTTTTTTTTTTTTTTCTACCTTAATTGTTTGGACAGAAAAGACCCGGAAGTGTTCAAAGACATGTAACAGTCGCTCCCTCAGTTATTTAGTGATTGTGCCTTTGATAGTGTCTTCTAACCTTCTTGCCTATTTGTCCCTTACAGAATACTACAAGGACACCAATTTGTCCTTCAATGCTATCCTTTGGATGTCATGTATGCATTCCAGAGATAAACAACTGACCTGGACCATGGAAGATCCTTCTTCCTCATGTGAAGACTCCCCTACACTCTAGAAGCCCCATATTAGGGACCTCTGGACCTGAGGATATGTGAATTAAGCCCTTGGCCATCAGGAAGTAGTTACAGAAGAAAGACCTTTATCTATTTGCCCTGGTAAGATCACAAATGTCAAGAATATTAAAAAGGGAAAGTTGTAACAGTGGGTACACACATACCCAGAAATTGGGGGTGTTTAATCTGTGTATCAGTGCATCACCCTAGCAATGGGGTTGACCCTCAGGAGTTGAGTTATTTAAAAAAAAGAAACACACTAGAGCTAGAAAAGTGATTAGATGGAGAGATATCACCACCCTGTAAACTTTCAACACAGAGAGAATTATGGGGGAGAGGGTTATCTTTAAATAAAAAGGTGTGTGGAAATGGTGGCACTTTGCAGCCCCCTCAGCTTGCTGTTGGACAGGGGAGGCTCAGGCTCCCAGATCAGCAGGAGACCCTGTGGTTGCAGAGATTCCTGGCACCCCTCCCCAGTACTCCAGGCCCTGCCTGGAGCACAGCAAGCACAAAAAAGGAGAAGGGCAGAAGACCCAGACAGATGGATCCTGGGTGATGCATGGACAGGGTGGCAAACCCCATGACCCTCCACTGCACAAGAAACTGGGCCCAGTAGCTGCTGGCCCATCACCCATGAGTGCTCCAGCATGGGCCCTGACAGTAGGGCTGCTGTGGTGCGTACTGTGGTTCCTGCTGCCAGCTGAGGCTCCGAGGACCTGTGAAATAGAGGAGAAGCCTTGAATCTGTTATGACTGGAAGTGTGCTTCAGCCACCTGTGTCCTTCCCACAGTGGGTACTGTAAAAAGGGAAAGGGAATTCTGGGTATGACCTAGAGCCAGACCAGCCTAGTTGAGAGTAGTAGGCCAATTGATTCTGATTGTTCCTTATTTGCTAGGGAATGGGTTTGGGGCAAAAAACTGATAATCTATTTTAAGTTGCATGCTTAAATAACAGATTCCTTGTTTCCTTTCCATTGAACTCTGTCTTTGGAGTTTTGCCTGGTAAGCAGTGGGTGATAGGACCCCTGGGCACCCCATCCCCACTGGCTGGGTTTGGTAACAGTAGTACATGCAGAGTGACACCTGGGTGAGAGTTCTGTCCTTCAGCCTCTAGACTCCATTTTAAGTGACATTTCTATTTTTATTTTCATGTTTTTTATTTCCAAAAGACAACTATGAGCAATGAAACTCTAAACTAGTTCTGTCCAAAAGAAATATAACTCAAACCATGTAAGTAATTTTCAAGTGTTTTAACCTATATTTTAGAGTAAGAAAGAAACAGGTTGATTTAGTTTCAATAATATAATTAAATCCAATATATCCAAATATTATCACTTCTGAAAAGTAATAAACATTATTAATTAGATACTATTAATGGTATACCTGTCAAATTTACTACAACACACCAACAGCACCGATGCTGCAATTAAAGTGAGATGGAATGCCACTAAAGCAATGAAGTTTTATTATGGGGAAAATGTTTCAGAGTGCTTCAGTTTTTAAATTAAAGTTAAAATTCAATAAAATTTTATATTTGGTTCCTGCATTGCACTAGCCACATTAGGTGCTCAATAACTTCATGCTGTTAGTAGCTCCAAGAGAACAGTTACCACCTTCCTTGGTAATGGCAGTGAGTGGTTTCCAATGGAGGCAGCACATCACCCCTGAAGATGTGCTGGCCAAAGAGATAGCTTCTTCAACGCTGTTGATAACCAATGATCAAAATGAATTAGTTCTATTTCACATTTTATTTTTTAATAAGCTAATTAAAATAATAATGAATGATGTTCTTGATTTTAAAATCAATTCTTTTGTCATCCTGTCAAGTAACACTACTTTCAACCTTTGGATCTGAAATCCTATTTTCTTATTTAAAAACATTTGCCCTTTCAGCATTTTTATAGTCTGACTATACAAATTATTGCATTTCTTCCACACTTCAAAACACTGGCCATTTCTTCTGTTTGGGTTCCCAGCCTCCTGGGGAACCATCTTTATCCCTGTGTGAAGCAAGCACTGAGGCCCATCACTTAAAAGTACTCCAGCTATACCCACAGCCACGTGGTTTCTTGCCATGCTTCCACATTGGATCTGTAAATAACTGCAAAAATGTCCTCCGCTTCCCCTGTTTCTACATGTACACCATTAAGCACTGCTGAGAAAAATACCTGTTTTCAAGTTGTAAGCAATCCTACTGATTGTTCTTACCATCAAACTCCTCCAGCCTTCTGCACAGCAGGGCATAACATTTTCCTTCATTCCACATTCAGTCCCCATGTTCACACACACCTCCATGCCTTTCTAAGACAAACAAAATATATCTTTTTAAAAATTGTTATTTATTTTTTAGAGAGAGGAGAAGGGAAAGAGAATAGAAACAGAGAGAGATACATCAATAGATGCTTCTCAAGTGCACCCAACCAGAGACCTGGTCAGAAACCCAGTCATGTGCCCTGATCAAGAATTGAACCAGTGGCCAGTTTGCAGGATGAAGCCCAACTCATTGACCTACACTAGTCAGAGCCATAAAGTGTCATCTTAAATTATGACTAATAAAGAAACCAAGCAGCATAAATTCCCTCAACTTCCTATCTCCAACCTACACATGAGTTTACCTTTAGTTACCACCTCATCTCCTTTTATATCTCAGTGAAAGAAGTGCCAAGTTATCTGTTCCAAATTTACTTTGCTCTTCAGCAAAACTCTGAACCTTGTCAGAGACGTTTTCCCTCAGTATTGCTATCCTTTTCTTTTGAATCATTACCTTCAGTGTAGTCATCTCTATGTTAAGAAACAAACAAAAAAAACCATTTTCTTCTATATATTACTCCATTTTTCTCCTTTTATTCACAATTAATTCCCCAAGAATAAAATTTTCACCATATATTGTGCAATTCTTTTTACTTTTCCTTGATTCCTACTTACATTTGCACATGGTTCCTATCCCCAAAACTCCACTGAATCTGCCCTCAGTGAGGTGAAGGTTATAGCCCTTGGTACTAGGCACAGTAGACACAACTAAATACTTACCTTACCTCTTTCTCTATCATCTGATTAACTCTTTCTTTCCCTGGCTTTCCTGGCATTGCCCTTTGTTCATATTTTCCTAAATATTCTAGCCATTCCTATTTAGTCTTTTGTTATTAGACTTTTTTTTCTGACTTCACATTAAAAGCTGTAAATTTTAGTAATATAACTTTTAAATAACATTCACAACATTATAATATAAAAAAGTGAACATGATGGTTTTCTTCTGAAAATTGTCAGTCTGTTGACTTGGTGAAAAGACAATTTACCAGACAGGGTAAAGAAATCACTTTAAATGGAAGTTTTACTCTTAGATATAAAGCCCCTATCTTTCAAGTGGATCCTTAGAAAATGTAAAAATCATAATGGTGATATAATCAGACTACTGCCAAACAATAGCACCATAAAAAATAGCAGTCATTAACGTAATCATTAAAAAATTGCCCCAAAATTGCAACATTAAAATGCATCAAATGTAGACAGAATTGCACAAATGACTACAATCAGTAGTAAAACTTAAAGCGTTTACAACTCTTTAAGAAATTATATGGGAAACTTTAAAAATAATGAGACAGTGTTTCTAACTTTCAAGTAGATCAAAAAGAATGTATCTGATATATGAAATGTCTCAGCAATTGAAGGCCACTTCCAGTAATAAACTCTGATTTCTTTCAAATGTCCCGGTCACTTACCTATCAATGTACTTGAATGTCAAATCTTAATTTCAAAAAAAACGCAGATCTTAAAATGTAAAAAAAAAAAAAAAAAAAATGTATACTACTATTATAATTATAAGTGTGGTATAGAGAAAAAATATTCTAAATTATTTAAGGATATGGCTCAAAATTGTAAGCTTTTTAAAGTTTTTCAAAAGTGACTTTCTAGCTATTGCAAATAGATGTGGTGGGTACAAGATAGATAGGGAGGCATTAACAATAATAGAGGAGGGAGGAGGAAAGATGGCTACAGAGAAGTGAGCAGTGCTGATGGTGTTCTTGAGTACCAGACCAGCTAGAGGACAAGACAGAGAGCGTGAGACGTCTTCAGGACCGTAAGAATTGGAGCGGTCAGCATCTGGACACAGGGGAGCACAGCCCAGAGGCAGCAGAGACCAGCAGAAGAGTAGCCCTCAGGTCCAGGCTCCATCTGGACCAGTCAGGGATTATTAAGGGTGAACAGCCATCTAAACCTTTTCTTCTTATTATTATTTTCATTTTTATTTCTTTTTTCCTTTTGTTTTTTGTTTTGTTTTGTTTTTTTGCTTTTTGCTTTTTCTGCTAAAAGCCCACAGGTCCAGAATACAACCAGACAGCCCAAATAAAGGACACACCAAGAACAGCAAGTGGAGAAAATCTGGGAGACGGTAACATTGAACACCACTAATCTCCTATCACAGAAGTGTGCTCAACTAAGGCAAGGAAGTAAAGCAGGTTAACCCAAGGAAAGAACAAAAATAAATAAATAAATAAAAAGCAAGCAAGAACAGACACCCAAAATAGGGGAAAAAAAGAATCCGTCCATCACCAAAAGGAAAGGAAGGATTCCTAGAAAGAACACAAAATGAAACAGAGGCACCTGGAATATCAGATAAGGAATTCAAAAGAATGATGATAGAGAACCTCAGTGAGCTCAGCCACATCAAAGAAAACTATAAACAATGCCAGAAGAATGACAGAGAACTCCAGGAAAATTATAAAGAACTCCAGGGAAATTAAAAAGAACACCAGGGAAGTTACAAGGAACTTACTGAGAACTACAACAACATGAAAAAGGACATAGAAACTATCAACAAGTGCCAGGAGGAAATGAAGAATACAATTTCTGAATTAAAGAATACAGTAGAAGGAATCAACAGTGGGCTAGAAGAAGCAGAGGACCGGATCAGCGAGTTGGAGGATAATGTAGACAAATACTCCAAGACAGTACAAGAGAATAAAAAAAAGGCTGAATAAGACTGAAGAGGGATTAAGAGAGCTGCAGGACAACATGAAACGTAACAACATCCGTATCATAGGGATACCAGATGGAGAAGAGAAACAAGGAATGGAAAACCTATTCAAAAGAGTCATGATAGAAAATTTCCCTAACATGATGAGTGAAAACATTAATCCAGTTCAGGAATCACAGAGGGTCCCAATGAGTATCAACCCAAACAGAGGCACATTATTATTAAATTGGCTAATTTCAAAGACAAAGAGAGAATCCTAAAAGCATCAAGAGAGAAAAGACAAATATCATACAAAAGGGCTCCAATAAGGCTATCAAATGATTATTCAACAGAAACAATTCAAGCCAGAAAGAAATGGCAAAATGTATTTCAAGTCATGGTAAACAAAGGCCTGCAACCCACAATACTCTAACCAGCAAAGCTCTCATTCAAGATAGAAGGAGAAATAAGGAGCTTCCCAGACAAAAAAAGTCTAAAAGAATACATCTCTACCAAATCAGCATTGCAACAAATGCTAAAGGGTCTGCTATAAAAATAAGTAAACAAATAAAATGAAGAAACAGAGAAAGCCAAAGAGGAATACAGACACAAAGGGAGAAAATGGTGATGAATAAGTATCAATCAATAATAACCTTAAATGTAAATGGATTAAATGCACCAATCAAAAGGCATAGGGTAGCCAAACAGATAAGACAACATGACCCACATATATGCTGTCTTCAAGAGACCCACCTCAGAACAAAAGATCGACACAGATAGAAAGTGAAGTGATGAAAATCTATATATCAAGCAAAGGGACATGAAATAAAAGCTGGAGTAGCAATACTGATTTCAGATAAAATAGATTTAACAATGAAGGCCATAAAAAGGGACAAAGATGGACATTTTATAATACTTAAGGGAACAATCAATCAAGAAGAAATAACTCTGATAAACATATATGCACCCAATATAGGAGCTCTGAAATATGTAAGGAAAATCTTGGAAGACTTTAAGAAAGACATAGACAGCAACACACTAATAGTAGGGGATTTTCATATCCCACTATCAACAATGGAGAGATCTTCCAAAAAAAAAAAAAAAAAAAAAAAAAAAAAAAAAAAAAAAAAAAAAAAAAAAAAAAAAAAAAAAAAAAAAAAAAAAAAAAAAAAAAAAAAAAAAAAAAAAAAAAAAAAAAAAAAAAAAAAAAAAAAAAAAAAAAAAACACCAAAGATGTTGTGGCATTGAACAACACTCTAGAGGAAATGGACCTAACTGATGTCTACAGAGTCTTTTACCCCAAAGAAGCAAAATACACATTCTTTTCAAAGGCACATGGATCATTCTCCAAGATAGACCACATGGTAGGACAAAAGACAAGCCCCAACAAATACAGGAAATTTAAAATCATACAAAGTATCTTCTCATATCACAATGGCTTGAAACTAGAAACCAATCTCAAGGGAAAAACCCAAAAATTCTCTAACACATGGAGAATGAATAACATGATTTTAAGCAGTGAAGGGGTTAACAATGAGATCAAAGATGAAATCAAAAAGTTCCTGGAAACAAATGACAATGAACACACAACAGCCCAACACCTATGAGATACAGCAAAGGCAGTTCTCAGGGGGGAATTTATAGCAATACAGGCCTTCCAAAAAAGGTTACAAGAAGTTTATAAAAATGACCTAACCACAAAGCTGCAAGAACTAGAGGAGCAACAACAAATAAAGCCCAGAGCAAGTAGAAGGAAGGAAATCATCAAGATCAGAGCAGAAATAAATAACTTGGAGATTCAAACTACAATTAGAAGAATCAATAGGTCCAGGAGCTGGTTCTTTGAAAAAAAATAAACAAAATTGACAAGCCCTTATCCAGACTCATCAAGAAAAAGAGAGAGAGGACCCCAATAAACAAAATCAGAACTGAAAGAGGGGAAACCACAACTGATACCTCAGAAATACAAAAGATTGTAAGAAATTACTACAAACAACTCTATGACAAAAAATATGACAACCTGGATGAAATGGACACATTTCTGGAAATGCATAATCTACCAAAACTGAACTCAGAAGAAGCAGAAAGCCTGAATAGGCCAATCACAACTAGTGAAATTAAAGAAGTCATCCAAAATCTCCCAAAGCACAAAAGCCCTGGTCCAGATGGCTACACAGGTGAATTTTGCCAAACATTTAAAGAAGAACTAACTCCTATCCTCCTCAAACTATACCAAAAAGTTCAGGAAGAGGGACCAAACTCTTTCTATGAGGCCAATATTATTCTAATGCCAAAACCAGGGCAAGATCCAACTAAGAAAGAAAGCTACAGGCCAATATCTCTGATGAACATAGATGCCAAAATTCTCAACAAAATATTGGCCAATCGGATTCAGTAGTATATTATAAAGATCATACACCATGATCGAGTGGGCTTCATCCCAGGGATGCAAGGATGCTACAACATTCGTAAATCAATCAATGTAATACACCATATCAACAAATTGAAAGATAAAAACCATATGATCATATCAACAGATGCTGAAAAAGCATTTGATAAAGTGCAGCAACCATTTATGATAAAAACCCTCAGCAACATGGGAATAGAGGGAGCATACCTCAACATCATAAAGGTCATCTATGAGAAACCTGAAGTCAATATCATGCTTAATGGACAAAAACTGAAAGCTTTCCCCCTAAGATCAGGAACGAGACAAGGCTGTCCACTTTGTCCACTTCTATTCAACATTGTCTTGGAAGTTCTAGCTATTAGCCATCAGAGAAGAAAAAGGAATCATAGGTATCCAAATTGGAAAGGAGGAAGTCAAAATGTCATTATTTGCAGATGATATGATAGTGTACATACAAAACCCGATGGGCTCCACCAAAAACTTACTCAACCTAATAAGCACATTTAGCAAAATAGCTGGGTATAAAGTCAATATCCAGGAACCAAAAGCATTTTTGTATATCAATAATGAAACAAAAGAAATAGAAGTGAGAAAATAAATCCCATTTACCATAGCAACAAGAAAAATAAAGTACCTAGGAATCAACTTAACGAAGGAGGTAAAAGGCCCATACTCAGAAAACTACAGAACAATGAAGAAAGAAATCAAGGAAGATACAAATAAATGGAAGCATATACCATGTTCATGGATGGGAAGAATTAACATCATTAAAATGTCCATACTACCCCAAGTAATCTACATATTCAATGCAATCCCAATTAAAATACCAATGACAGACTTCACAGAAATAGAAAAAAATACTTCAAAAATTCATATGGAGTCTAAAATGCCCACGAGTAGCCACAGCAATTTTTAGAAAGAAGAACAAGGTAGGAGGAATCACAATACCGGACTTCAAACAATACTACAAGCCTACTGTCATCAAAACAGTATGGTAATGGCATAAGAATAGACATATAGATCAATGGAACAGAATAGAGAGCCCAGAAATTAACCCAGGACTCTATGGTCAAGTCATATTTGACAGAGGGGTAAGGAACATCAAATGAACTAAAAACAGTCTCTTCAACAAATGGTGTTGCAAGAACTGGACAGCAACATGTAAAAAGTTAAAACTAGAACACCAACTTACACCATACACCAGAATAAACTCATGATGGGTAAAGGATTTAAATATAATCAGGACCACCATAAAGGTCCTGGAGAAAAATATACGCAGTAAACTTTTGGATATCCTATGCAAAAATATGTTTACTGATACTTCGCCAAGGGCAAAGGAAATCAAAGAATGAATCAACAAATGGGACTATATCAAATTGAAAAGTTTCTGTTCAGCTAAAGAAAATATCAGCAAAATTCAAAGGGAACCAACTGTATGGGAAAACATAATTGCCAATGATACCTCAGACAAGGGTCCGATCTCCAAAATATATAAAGAACTAATGCGACTCAACACCAGGGAGACAGACAGCCCAATTCAAAAATGGGCAAAGGACCTGAACAGACAACTCACTGAGGAAGACATACAAAGGGCCCAGAGGCATAGGAAAGAATGCTCAACATCACTAGTCATCAGAGAGATGCAAATGAAAACCACAATAAGATACCACCTCACACCTGTCAGAATGGCAATCATCAACAAATCAACAAACAACAAATGTTGGAGAGGATGTGGGGCAAAGGAAACCTGCGTGCACTGTTGGTGGGAAAGTAGGGTGGTGCAGCCACTTTGGAAAACAGTATGGGGTTTCCTTAAAAAACTAAAAATGGAACTGCAGTTTAATCCAGCAATTCCACTACTTGGACTATACCCAAAGAACCCTGAAACACCAGGTCATAAGAACCTATGTACACCTATGTTCATAGCGGCACTATTTACAATAACTAAGTGCTGGAAACAGCCTAAGTGCCCATCAGTGAATGATTGGATCAAAAAACTTTGGTACATTTACACAATGGAATTCTTTATAGCAGAAAGAAAGAAGGAACTTGTATCCTTTGCAACAACATGGATGGAACTGGAGAGTATTATGCTTAGTGAAATAAACTAGTCAGTGAAGGACAAATATCATATGATCTCACCCATTACAGGACAATAATGAGTAAAACTAACAACAAGCAAAACAGAACCAAATATATGAATACAATGAATAGGCCTTCAATGTTCAAGGAGAAAGGGGTTGGGTGGAGGGAGAAGGCAGAGGCAAGAAAGGGGAGCAGCTTAGACAAGAACCTAGTATAAAGGAACCATGGACATGGACAACAGGTGTGATTGACTTTGTGGGGAATGGGTGGGTGGGGAAGGGGACAGAGGGGAGCTAAAAGGGGATGGATGTAATACAACAACAATAAAATTTTTAAAAATAGAGCAAAAGGGTGAAATCAGGAATCTTATATGTACAACTCAAGTATATGAATTAAAGGGGGTCGGACTGTGGAAGGGAATGGGGGTCTTGAGTGGAGTAAAGTGAAAGGAAACAATTTGGAACAACTGTAATAGCATAATCAATAAAATATACTTTAAAAGAAGATACTCAAATGCCTTACTGATGCACTAAATTTCCCTAAAAATACCTGATTTCATCACCCAAGAAATAAGTTGTAAATACAGGAAAGCTGGAAAAGCTGTAATAAAACCTAGGTTGCTAAAAAACTTACGACTGCTGGAATGAATCACCATAAAGTAGAGTTTACCAAACACAGACACAGCTTAGATCAAGGTCATTCATAGCATTAATTCTACATGATGCAATGAACTAAAACTGTGGTTTTTTTCCCCACTTTTCATGCTTCTTGCTCCAACTGAATCCATATTCCCATAGCCCAAATAGCAGCTAGTACTCTTATAGCCAATTCACCCAAATTTATTGCTGGCTAAATGGTCTTTCTTGATGTACATTGAGAAAGTAATATTCTCTAAGTAACTAAGCATGGAAGAACATATTGTAAATAAATTAGTTTCAAATGAACAAATTACTGCTAAACCTTATTTTTTATTTATTTATTTTCCCTAATTTATTTTATTTTATTATTAGCAGAAAGAGGGGAAGGGAGTAAGGCAGAGAGGGAGAGAGACATCAATGTATGGTTGCCTTTCACTTGCCTCTTAATCCCACACTATCAGAAATAAACTTCCTTAGTTATGATTTTTATTTCAAAATGAAACGCATTAAAAACATAAGCTGAGACATTTTGTTTTAGAATATTAAATGAAAAGCCCTATACACTGAAAAGTGAGACATTAAAAAGACCCATATCATATGATCTCACCCATTACGGGACAATAATGAGCAAAAATAACAACAAGCAAAACAGAACTAAGTATATGAATACAAGGAATAGGCCTTCAGTGGTCAGGGGGAAAGGGGTTGGGGGGAGGGGGGATGCAGAGGCAAAGAAGGGGAGCAGCTTAGACAAGAACCTAATATAAAGGAACCATGGACATGGACAACAGGTGGGATTGAGTTTGGGGGGAATGGGTGGGTGGGGAGGGGAGCAAAAAGGGGATGGATGTAATACAACAACAATAAAATTTTAAAAAAATAAATAAAAATAAAAAAGACATAATGCATTAGTGGATAAGGTGCTGACCTGCGAACCCAAAAGTCATTGGTTTAACTCCCAGCAGGGCAACATAACTAGGTTGCAAGCCAGGTCTCCAGCCAGGTCTGTAGCTGGAGGCAGGTGAAAGGCAACCACACATTGATGTTTCTCTTCCTTTCTTCCTTTTCTCCATCCCCTCTCTCTGAAAAATAATAAATAAAATCTTTTTAAAAAGACCTAATGCTTGGAACTTAAAAACATAAATGCCTCAAAGGCTTTCCAATGAAAAAGGTAATTTCAATCACTTTCTCCTCTACTGAATATTGCTGCTATCATTTACTTAATTCCATTAAACTAGCTTGTCAGTTTTCATGTTATTTTCCTTTGGAAATACAATCATGTGCCCAATCTTTTATGGAGGTTTGCTTTTTAATCTTTTCACCTTCACTTTAAGAATTCAACATTTTCCCTATTTTCCAGGTTAGGAAATTGAAGCTTGAAGATGCGAACAACTAATTGCAGGATGGTAGCCTGCCAACCTAAATCTACCCAATTCCAGAGAGTGAAACTTAACTTGGACAAGAAATATCCTCCATAAATGACCAAGCTAGCTCACTTTCCTCATAAGAAAAAAACATATACAACTTTCACAAGTACATTGCAATATATTTAATAAAGGAATGTCTAGGAACCTGTGAGAGTTAATAAGTAAATGTAACCTAAATGAGCAGCATTTCAAAAAGTTGTAACTCATTCTCTTAAAAAATGTCGCAGTTATCCAAGGACAAAGACATTCTGGTGAACAATTCCATATCAAATAAAACTAAAGAAATGTGAAAATCAAATATAAGGAATTAGCCTTAAGTAATCTCTGGAATGGGGAAGGAAAGTAGTTACAAAATAACATTTTTTAATTAAATTTTATTGTTTTATTATATCCATCCCCTTTTTCCTTCCTTCTGCCCCCTTTATTTATTTATTTATATTAAAAATATTTTACTTATTATTTCCAGAAAGAGAGGAAGGGGAAAAAAAAGAGAGAGGAAGGGAGAGAGGCAGAGAGGGAGATGTATGGTTGCCTTTCACCTGCCTCCAGCCACGGACCTGGCTGGAGAACTGGCTTGCAACCTGGTATGTGCCCTGGCTGGGGATTCGAAACAGCGACCTTTGGGTTCACAGGCACTTTATCAAAATTACATTTTTAGAACAGTGGGAGAAATTTAAATTTAGACTATGGGTTAGATTGAAGTAGTGTATCAATGTTAAGCTCTCTGATTATTATCATTGTACTGTAGTATATAGTTTTGTGTCCTGGTGTTGCAATTCTACTCCAAGTTTGAAATCACTTCAAATTAAATTAAAATAAAACATGGTTGACAAATATAAGCTAACAAACAAAAGAAGACAACAATTGAATGATTGATCAAATTTTCTAATTTTTATTTTATGAAAAATACGTACTATAGTAAACAAGGAAGAAACTGAATCAGCATATTGCTTTAAATATTTTATTATTTGAGTAAAGGATACAATGTATCACCTATAGCATGTCTTCAGAGTTGGGATTATTATTACCTATTTTAAATTGGAAAAAATCTCAGCCTTGCCTAAGAAGATTTGACTAATACTTTAAGAGTTTATTAATTTATGCTTAACTAATCTTGAATCACAATGTAAATCCTTTGAAAGAACATAGATAGTATAACATAAATACTATATCAAGTCATTGCCACTGTATTTTAAATATTCTCCCTTAATATTTTTTCTTTTTAATTTAATTTTATTGTTGTTATATTACATCCATCCCCTTTTTACTCACCTTTATCCTGACAAAGTCAATCCCACTTGTCCATGTCCATTGTTCTTTCATGCTAGATTTTTTACTAAATTGCTCCCCTTCCTTGCCTCCTTCTCCCACCTCCCCTCACCTCTGCCCACTGAAAGTCCATTCATTATATTCATCTATCTGGTTGATTTTTGAATCTTTGTTGGTTTTGTTCATTATTGTCCTGTAATGGGTGAAATCAGATGGTATTTGTCTTTCACTGACTGGCTTATTTCACTAAGCATAATATTCTCCAGTTCTGTCCCTGTTGTTGCAAAGGGTAAGAGTTCCTTCTTTCTTTCTGCTATGTAGTATCCCATTGTGAAAATTTACCAAAGATTTCTGATGCAATCATCCACTAATGGGCACTTAAGCTGTTTCCAGCACTTGGCTGTTGTAAATAGCTCTGCTATGAACATAGGGGTACAAGGTTCTTATGAATTGGTGATTCAGGGCTCTTCAGGTATAGTCTTAGTAGTGGAATTGCTGGATCAAAAGGCAGTTCCATTTTTAGATTAAAAAATTTTTTTTTATCTTTTTTTTTTTTTTTTTTTTTTACGATTTTATTTCATTATTTTTAGAAAGAGGGGAAGGGAGAGAGGCAGAGAGGGAGAGAGATACTAATGTATGGTTGCGTTTCACCTGCCTCTAGCCAAAGACCTGACTGGAGACCTGGTTTGCAACCTGGTTATGTGCCCTGGCTGGGGAATCAAACCTGCGACCTTTGGGTTCACGGGCCAGTGCCTTAACCACTTCGCTATTAGCCAGGGCCCATTTTGAGATTTTAAAGGAAATTGCATACTATTTTCCATAGTGGCTGCACCAGCCTGCATTACCACCAACAGTGCACAAGGGTTCCCTTTTCCCCACATCCTTGCCAACACTTGTTGATTTGTTAATGATTGCCATTCTAACAGTTGTGAGGTTGTTGCTTATTGTGGTTTTCATTTGCATCTCTTTGATGGCTAGTGATGTTGAGCACTCTTTCATATTCCTCTAGGCCTTTTGTATATCTTCCTCAGAGTGTTGTCTATTCAGGTCCTATGCCCATTTTCCAATTGGGCTGTCTGTCTCCCTGGTGTTGAGTCGCAATAGTTCTTTATATATTTTGGATATCAAACCCTTGTCTGAGGTATCATGGGGAAATGTTTTCCCATATTGTTGGCTTTTGGTTTTGCTGATGTTTTCTTTAGCTGAACAGAAACATTTCAGTCTGATACAGTCCAATTTGTTTATTTGTTCTTTTATTTCCTTTGCAGATGGAGAAGTATCAGTAAACATATTTCTGCGTAGCATATCTAAAATTTTACTACTCATAATTTTCTCTGTGACCTTTATGGTGGCGCTGCTTATGTTTAAGTCCTTTATCCATCTTGAGTTTGTTCTGGTGTATGGTGTCAGTTGGTGGTCTAGTTTTATCTTTTTGCATGTTGCTGTCCAGTTCTCCCAACACCATTTTTTGAAGAGACCGCTTTACTCCATTTGATGTTCCTTCCCACTTTGTCAAATATTAGTTGACCATAGAGTCCTGGGTTAATTTCTGGGCCCTCTATTCTCTTCCATTGATCTATATGTCTATTCTTATGCCAGTACCAGGCTGTTTTGATGACAGTAGCCTTGTAGTATTGTTTGAAGTCCGGTATTGTGATTCCTCCTACCTTTGTTCTTCTTTCTCAAGATTGCTGTGGTTGCTCCTCTTCTTTGCCTCTGCCTCCCCCCTCCCCACAACCCCGTTCCCTGTGACCACTGAAGGCCTATTCCTTGTATTCATATACTTGGTTCTGTTTGGCTTGTTGTTCGTTTTGCTCATTATTGTCCCGTAATGGGTGAGATCATATGATATTTATCCTTCACTGACTGGCTTATTTCACTAAGCATAATACTCTCCAGTTCCATCCATGTTGTTGCAAAGGGTACAAGTTCCTTCTTTCTTTCTGCTATATAAAATTCCATTGTGTAAATGTACCAAAGTATTTTGATCCAATCATCCACTGATGGGCACTTAGTCTGTTTCCAGCACTTGGCTATTGTAAATAGTGCCGCTATGAACATAGGTGTGCATAGGTTCCTAGTATAAAGGAACCATGGACATGGACAACAGGTGGGATTGACTTTGGGGGAAATGGGTGGGTGGGGAGGGGGACAGAGGGAAACAAAAAGTGGATGGATGTAATACAACAACAAAAAAATTAAAAAAAATAAAATAAAAAGATTGCTGTGGCTATTTGTGGGTGTTTTTGGCTCCATATAAATTTTTGAAGTATTTTTTCTATTTCTGTTAAGTCTGTCATTGGTACTTTAATTGGGATTGCATTGAATATGTAGATTGCTTTGGGTAGTATGGACATTTGAATGATGTTAATTCTTCTCATCCATGAACATGGTATATGCTTCCATTTATTTGTGTCTTCCTTGATTTCTTTCTTCATTGTTCTGTAGTTTTCTGAGTACAGGTCTTTTACCTCCTTAGTTAAGTTGATTCCTAGGTACTTTATTTTTCTTGTTGCTATGGTAAATAGGATTTGTTTTTTTTTTTTGCTTCTATTTCTGTTGTTTCATTATTGGTATACAAAAATGCTTTTGATTTCTGGATATCGACTTTGTACCCAGCTACTTAGGTAAATTTGCTTATTAGGTTGAGTTAGCTTTTGGTGGACCCCAACGGGGTTTGTATGTACACTATTATATCATCCACAAATAATGAGAGTTTGACTTCCTCCTTTCCAATTTGTTTACCTTTGATTGCTTTTTCTTCTCTGATGGCTACAGCTTGAACTTCCAAGACAATGTTGAATAGAAGTGGAGAAAGTGGACAGCCTTGTCTCATTCCTGATCTTAGGGGGAAAACTTTCAGTTTTTGTCTGTTAAGTATGATGTTGGCTTCAGGATTCTCATAGTAGCCTTTATGATGTTGAAGTATGCTCCCTCTATTCTCATTTTGCTGAGGGCTTTTTAACATAAATGGTTGCTGCACTTTATCAAATGCTTTTTCAGCATCTATTGATATGATCATATGGTTTTTATCTTTCAATTTGTTGATGTGGTGTATTACATTTATTGATTTACATATGTTGTACCATCCTTGTGGTACAAGTGTGGATCAAGTGGGATGAAGCCCACTTGATCATGGTGTATGATCTTTGTTATATACTGCTGATTCTGATTGGCCAATATTTTGTTGAGAATTTTAGCATCTATGTTTATCAGAGATATTGGCCTGTAGCTTTTTTCTTAGTTGTATCTTGCCCTGTTTTGGGATTAGAATTATATTGGCCTCATGGAAAGAGTTTGGGAGTCTTCCTTCTTCCTGTATTTTTTGGTATAGTTTGAGGAGGATAGGAGTTAGTTCTTCTTTAAATGTTTGGTAAAATTCACCTGTGTACCCATCTGGTCCAGGGCTTTTATGCTTTGGGAGATTTTGGATTAATTCTTTAATGTCACTAGTTGTTATTGGCCTATTCAGGCTTTCTGTTTCTTCTGGGTTCAGATTTGGTAGGTTATACATTTCTAGAAATGTGCCCATTTCATCCAAGTTGTCATATTTTTTGTCATATAGTTGTTTGTAGTAATTTCTTAACAATCTTTTGAATTTCTGAGGTATCAGTTACGAATTCCCCTCTTTCAGTTTTGATTCTGTTTATATAGGTACTCTCTCTCTTTTTCTTGATGAGTCTGGATAAGGGCTTGCCAATTTTTTTTTTTTTTTTAAGATTTTATTTCATTATTTTTTAGAAAGAGGGGAAGGGAGAGAAGCAGAGAGGGAGAGAGACATCAGTGTATGGTTGCGTTTCACCTGCCTCCAGCCACAGACCTGACTGGAGACCTGGTTTGCAACCTGGTTATGTGCTCTGGCTGGGGAATCGAACCTGCGACCTTTGGGTTCGCAGACCAGCACCTTAACCACTGTGCTACCAGCCAGGGCTGTTTATTTTTTCAAAGAACCAGCTCCTGGACCTGTTGATTCTTCGAATTGTAGTTTGAATCTCCAAGTTATTTATTTCTGCTCTGATCTTGATGATTTCCTCCCTTCTACTTGCTCTGGGCTTTGTTTGTTGTTTCTCCTCTAGTTCTTGCTGCTGTGTGATTAGGTCGTTTTAATAAACTTCTTGTAACCTTTTTTGGAAGGCCTGTATTGCTATAAATTCCCCCCCTGAGAACTGCCTTTGCTGTATCCTATAGGTGTTGGGCTGTTGTGTGTTCATTGTCATTTATTTCCAGGAACTTTTTGATTTCATCTTTGATCTCATTGTTGACCCCTTCATTGCTTAAAAGCATGTTATTCATTCTCCATGAGTTAGAGAATTTTTGGGTTCTTCCCTTGAATTTGGTTTCTATTTCAAGCCATTGTGATATGAGAAAATACTTTGTATGATTTCAATTTTCCTGTATTTGTGGAGGCTTGTCTTGTGACATACCATGTAGTCTATCTTGGAGAATGATCCATGTGCCTTTGAAAAGAATGTGTATTTTGCTTCTTTCGGGTAAAAGACTCTGTAGACATCAGTTAGGTCCATTTCCTCTAGAGTGTTGTTCAATGCCACAACATCTCTGGAGATTTTTTTTTGGAAGATCTCTCCATTGTTTATAGTGGGGTATGAAAATCCCCTACTATTAGTGAGTTGCTGTCTATGTCTTTCTTAAAGTCTTCCAAGATTTTCCTTATGTATTTCGGAGCTCATATTTTGGGTACATATATGTTTATCAGAGTTATTTCTTCTTGATGGATTGTTCCCTTAAGTATTATGAAATGTCCATCCTTACCCCTTTTTATGGCCTTCACTGTTAAATCTATTTTATCTGAAATTAGTATTGCTACTCCAGCTTTTTTTTCATGTCCATTTGCTTGATATATATTTTTCCATCCCTTCACTCTCAATCTGTGTTGATGTTTTGTTTTCAGGTGGGTCTCTTAAAGACAGCATATATGTGGGTCATGTTGTCTTATCCATTTGGCTACCCTATATCTTTTGATTGGTGCATTTAATCCATTTACATTTAAGGTTATTATTGATTGATACTTATTCATCGCCTTTTCTCCCTTTGTGTCTGTATTCCTCTTTGGCTTTCTCTGTTTCTTCCTTTTATTTGTTTACTTATTTTTATAGCAGATCCTTTAGCATTTGTTGCAATGCTGGGGTGGTAGAGATGTATTCTTTGAATCTTTTTTTTTTTTTTTTTTGTCTGGGAAACTCCTTATTTCTCCATCCATCTTGAATGAGAGCCATGCTGGGTAGAGTATTCTTGGTTGCAGGCCTTTGTTTACCATGACTTGAAATACATTTTGCCATTCCCTTCTGGCTTGAATTGTTTCTGTTGAATAATCATTTGATAGCCTTATTGGAGCCCCTTTGTATGTTATTTGTCTTTTCTCTCTTGATGCTTTTAGGATTCTCCCTTTGTCTTTGAAATTAGCCATCTTAATAATAATGTGCCTTGGTGCTGGTCTGTTTGTGTTGATACTCATTGGGACCCTCTGTGCTTCCTGAACTGGATTCATGTTTTCACTCATCATGTTAGGGAAACTTTCTATCATTACTTTTTTGAACAGGTTTTCCATTTCTTGTTTCTTTTCTCCTGGTATCCCTATGATACGGATGTCATTACGTTTCATATTGTCCTGCAGCTCTCTTAACCCCTCTTCAGTCTTGTTCAGCCTTTTTTGATTCTCTTGTACTGTCTTGGAGTATTTGTCTACATTATCCTCCAACTCGCTGATCCTGCCCTCTGCTTCCTCTAGCCTACTGTTGATTCCTTCCACTGTATTCTTCAATTCAGAAATTGTATTATTCATTTCCTCCTGGCACTTATTGATAGTTTCCATGTCCTTTTTCATGCTGTTGTAGTTCTCAGTAAGTTCCTTGTAACTTCCCTGGAGTCCTTTGTAATTTCCCTGGCATTCTTTGTAGTTCTCCCGGAGTTGTTTATAGTTTTCTTTGATGTGGCTGAAACACTGAGCTTCTCTATCGTCATTCTTTTGAATTCCTTATCTGATATTCCAGGTGTCTATGTTTCATTTTGTGCTCTTTCTTGGGATTCTTCCTTTCCTTTTGGTGATGGACTGTTTCTTTTTTTACCCATTTTGGGTGTCTGTTTTTGCTTTTTATTTATTTATTTATGTTCTTTCTTTGGGTTAACCTGTTTTGCTTCCTTGCCTTATTTGTGCACACTTCTGTGATAGGAGATTAGTGGAGTTCAAAGTTGCCGTCTCCCAGATTTTCTCCACTTGCTGTTCTTGGTGTGTTCTTTATTTGGGCTGTCTGGTTGTATTCTGGGCCTGTGGGCTTTTTTCAGAAAACAAAACAAAACAAAAACAAACATGCAACAAACAAACAAATAAAAAACCCAAAATGCAAAAAAAGAAAAAACCAAACCAAACCAAAGAAAACAAAACAAAAATACAAAAGGAAAAAAAAATAAGAAATTATAATAATAATAAGAAAAAAGGGTTTAGATGGCTGTTCACCCTTAATAATCCCTGACTGGTCTGGATGGTGCTTGTCTCTGAGGGCTTTTAGCAGAGGAAAAAAAAAAAAAAAAAGAAAGAAA
>PVIW01011029.1:0-40192 GCA_004026585.1 Noctilio leporinus | reverse complement strand
GGGCAGGTGTTTAGGAAAGACTTCCCTGCAGGCCTCCTTCAGCAGCCAGGCTCCCTGGATGACAGGAGGCTGTGGAATCCCCACCTCCTGCTGTCATTGCCACCTGCTGAGAGGGGCCCCTTCCAGACACTTGTGCCCTGACTGTCCCCTTGCCTGTCACACATGATGCACATATGGAAGCTACCCCCCGGTTCTAGGCAATCTTCTGCAGTTGTGAGGTTCCAGCCACTGAGTTCTCACTAGGCCAACATCCGGGCTCCTTCTCATCTGCTCTGAGGCCCTGAGAGAGGACATGTGCTGGGGCGTCAGGCCCAGCTGAGTGACAAGGACAGAGCGGGTGTGGCCATCTGAGAGGACCGATCTCACTGGCAGGGCACCTCCCACACTTACCAATATCACCTTTGCTTCAGAGGCAGCAGTTTCTGGATCTGAACCCTGCGAGTCTTCCATGATACCTGGAAGACCAGCTTCCTGACAGGGCAGGGCTGTCCTTCTCACACCTTTGCCTCCTTCCCTACCAGGTGAAAGCCAGCCTTGAGAAGGCCATGAAGACCCTGGAGGATGAGCGAGAGCAGCTGGCCAACCAGGTGAAGGTCCTACTGCAGGGCACAGGGGACTCGGAGCACAAGTGGAAGAAGCTGGAGGCCCAGCTCCAGAGACTGGAGGGGAAGCTCAATAAGGGGGAGCAGGTGGGCAGAGCCCGGTACCTGGGCTCTGCTCCCTTCAGCAGCCAGTCCACCCTGGCGGGGTTCCCCATGCCTCCTGCTTTTTCCTTTCTCTTCTTCTTCCTTCTCTCCTTCTTCCTTTCTTTCCTTCTTTTCGTGTTTTTAAATGTGACACAAATCCTTTGATTTTTCATAAGTGTTAGACAGTAATTTTATACTTCAGCCAGCCTTAAAGATAAACATAAAATTGACCATTTTACAATTTTAAAACCCACAACTCAATATTTTAAATAATTTAATGGTGAATCACCCGTACTGCCTTGATGAAGTAAAAAATGAAAAAGCAGTTGGCACTAAGACAGCTATTCCTTTGTTTTAACCATTTAAAAAACTGTGTATTTTCTAAGGATGTACCCATAGAGCAGACCAACTATGGTTTAAAAGTTGCTGGCTGCCCTGACTGGTGTGGCTCAGTTGGTTGGGTGTCATCCCACAAAGTGCCATAGGTTAGATTCCCCGTCAGGGCACATGTCTGGGTTGGAGGTTCCGTCCCTGATTGGAGTGAGTTCAAGAAGCAACTGATGGATGTTTCTCTCTCACACTGATGTTTCTTTGCCTCTGTTTCTTCCTCCTTTCCTCTCTTTAAAAATAAAATTTGAATGTCTTTAAGAGTTTTTGGCCACCAAATTTACAAAACCCTTTCCAGCTCTACCTAATAAAATGGTGTCTAGAAGAGGTTGCACATGATGGAGCCCGTCTTACTGAGTGGGGGTCTGGAGCCTTTGTGAAGCGTGGTGTTCTGGGAGCCACTAGGGCTTTGCGGGCCTGGCGCGATGGTGGCAGCGTCCGTGCCCGGCTCCCTGGGAGCCCTGATAGGGGCCTTCCCCTGGATGCTGTGCGGCTGTGAGAGGAGGGTCCCCCTGGGTTTCAGGGCCCCAGGGGCTCTGGGAGGCACGGACCCAGCTGCTGGAACTGGGGCCTCTCCTCTGGACCTCAGGCCCAGCACCAGGCCATCACAGCCAGGAGTTCCTCAGGACAGGTGATAGGCTGGGCTATTCTGTCACCATCTCTCAGGCCGAGTCCATCTTAAAGGCAAGTGGAAGAAGAATGTGAAATAGGGACAGAAACCCTGGGCAGGGAGTCTCAGGTCAAGGGATCACCTTATGGTGTGCTTTCTATGTAAGGTGACCCCTTGACTATCAAACACACACATGCACTCTTCTCAGACTAACAAAATTGATCTTCCTTCACTCCTTACAGATCCAAAGACCCGTTATACAATAGCAAGTGCACTCACCACTTCCTTAGTTGGAGATAAACTCGAATAATTTGTTCCCACTGCATTTTGAAGTTGTCATAGAGCAGAGGGTGTCAGCTTGGTATCTGTGTTTCTCATGCTCCGTTGGGTTTCTTGTTCAATATTTTGTGTTCAATGCGGTGCTGTAGCAACTACAACCACCAGTGACTATTTCTGCCAGGAGTGTGATTGCTCTTAGATGTTGGGAGGGGCAGGGCGCAAAGCTGAAGGGCACATTTACCTCCCACTAAGGGATCAGGGATGGAGAAAATGATCCAAAGGCTCTTTTTCAAGGCTGTAGATAGTGGGTTAATAAGAACCACAGAGCAAGAGTTGAGCTCAGAGCATATCTGAGGAGGGAGATCAGAATAAAGTATGTCAGAAGTAAATGTGTGATTTTGACGGTGATGAAGACGTGGATGGAGAAGTAAGACTGGCCCATGCTTTGAAAAGTATATGCAGGAGGGTCCTAGGATAAGACCTGAAGGAAAAGAGGTGAAAAAAGATGGGACACACCAAGGGGCCCAGGGACCAGAGCTGTGGGTGGAATTCAGGTCCAAGTTAAATGTTAGGTTGATAGGAAAAGACCTCCTGGATGGATTCACCCCACTCTGGGAAGTAAGTAGGGCTGGACTTGTTTCCCTAATGGAAGCATTTGGCAACCCCCCAACTTCTTGATTTCTTCTGCCCCAAGATGGACTCTAGAAGTATCTCTTGGGAAACTGAGATCTAAATCACAAAGTGAAAATAAAGAACAAGGAAGGAAGGTGCTCAGACAGAGAACAGGTTGAATGCTATCCAGGCTTTAGAAGGAGCAGGACCAACCAAGAAAGCAGGTAAGGTGATCTCTGGGTGGGTGTGAGATGAGACGAGGAGAGACTGAGGTAACCACTGTTGGAGGGTTAAATCATCACTGTATGGAAAGAGGGGCAGGGAGGAAGGTTCCTGCTGACATGGAAGCCACAAAATGCCCCACAGCCTGGAAGCTCCAAAGTCACAAAAGCTTTCCTTTGGGAAGGAGCAGCTGATGGGGGAGCCAGGGTCCCCTAACCAAAGCTGCACCCCTCATCCATTTCACTCCACCATGAGTGTGAACTCCTCAGGTCTATTGCTTGAGTATTTTCTGAATTCTCTTTGTGTTGGTCCAGGTAGTCAGACCCCTTAGCTTTGATGAATATTTAAATAATGTATTGGGACCTACCTCTCTCTCTCCAAGAGTATTGTCTGTCTTGCAGTCTCTTGCAGTTTGCCCTGGGCTCCAGCCTTTGGTTTTTCAGGCTAGAGAGACAGGGAGGGGGCCTTTTCATCAGACTTTCTACCACACTGTAAAAATGGAGCCCACACTCTTTGCCCATCATTCCTTCCACATTTTGACTGCCCACAAAATCTCCCTGCTTTTGCTCTTTCTCCTGAGCCCTGAACTGTGTCTGGGGCATGTGGATGTTATCTGAGAGTCCATGTGTTAGTCACTGAAACTATTTTTTGGAAAAGAAAAAAAATTCTGTTACTATAGCAACAAGAAAAATAAAGTGCCAAAGGATAAATTTAACCAATGAGGTAAAAGAATTACACTCAGAAAACTACAGAACACTGAAGAAAGAAATCAATGAAAATACAAATAAATGGAAACACATACCGCATTCATGAATTAGAAGAATTAACATCATTAAAATTTCTATACTATGCAAAGCCATTTATAGATTCAACCCAATCTCTATTCAAATACCAATGACATATTTTACAGATCTAGAATAAATACTTCAAAATTTTGTGTGGAACCAACAATGGCCCCAAATTTCTCAGCAATCTTGAGAAAGAAGAACAAAGTAGGAAGAATCACAATACCAGATATCAAACTATATTATAAGGCCATTATAATCACAATAGTCTGGTACTGGCATAAGAATAGACATATGGATCAATAAATACAACAGAATAGAGAACTCAGAAATAAACCCAGGGCTCTATGGTCAATTAATATTGGACAAAGTGGGAAAGAGCATAAAACGGGGTATAATAGCCTCTTCAACAAGTAGTGCTGGGAGAACTGGACAGGGACATGCAAAAAATGAAACTAGACCACCAACTTAAACCATACACCAGAATAACTCAAGATGGACAAAAGACTTAAACATAAGCCCTGCTACCATAAAAGTCTAGAGGAAAAGATAGGCAGTAAAATTTCAGATATTCCACTCAGCAATGTTCTCACCCATATATCTCCTATGGCAAGGGAAATAAAGAATAAACAAATGGGACTACATCAAACTGAAAAGTTTCTGCTCAGGTAAAGAGAACATCAGCAAAAGTAAAAGGAAACCAACTGCCTGGGAAAACATATTTGCCAATGATACCTCGGACAAGGGTTTGATCTCCAAAATATATGAAGAACTCATATGACAACCAGGAAGACAAGTAATCTAATTGAAAAGTGGGTGAACTGGTGTCAGTGTCTTTAGCTGTCTCTCCTTTGGATTGGTCAGATTCTCCAAGAAGAATCATGTTACCTACCATCTTCCTGCTGGGAACTAGCCTGGCGGCCTGGTTTCTGGGAACCATGGGAAAAAAAGGTCTGGGGGAGGGGGTCATCAACATTGGGCCTATAAACATTTACTGAAGCCCCTGTTTTCTGTAGGGTAGCCTCATCCTCAGCTGTGTCTGATGTCCCTAGTTCACAGACCCTCTTTTACCTGTCTACCAGGGCAGGGTCAAAGAAAGTCCTAAAACTACCCATAGAGGAGGGTAAGTGGGGGCTCAGCCTTTTCTGAAGTAGACGTTCAGTCACCTTTACCCCCATTGCAGAGGTGCACAGTCCTGTTGGTTCTCAGGCTTCTTTGCTGTAACTTGGTTGCTTTTCTCACTTCTGGGGATAAATGATTCACTTTTCTCAGGTCTGTTAAGTCACTGCTCATCTGCTACCAACTTTCATGGTTCTTCTCCCGTTCTATTTCTCTTTGTGGGTTTGTGCGTTTGTAAAAATCTTAACTCATTTGCTGATGTTTTAGTGAGGTTTCATGAGGGAACAAAGTAAATGCATATTTTCAGTGTACTGTCTTTCCCTGGAAGGCGTCTCAGGCTTTATGATCATGTAAACAACTAAAAAAAAAAAAAAAAAAAGAAAGAAATAGAAAGAAAAATGGGTGAAGGCCTGAACAGGCACTTCTCTGAGGAGGACATACAAAAGGTCCATAAGCATATAAAAGGGTGTTCAACATCACTAGTCATCAGAGACATGCAAATGAAAATCACATGAGGATACCACCTCACATCTGTCAGAAGAGCCATTATCAACAAATTTATAAACGGAGTGTTGGTGAGGATGTGGGGAAAAGGGAACCTAGGTGCACTGTTGGTGGGAATGCAGACTGGTGAAGCCACTGTGGAAAACAGTGTGGAATTTCCTTAAAACACTAAAAATAGAACTGCCTTTTGATCCAGCGATTCCACTGCTCGGATTATACCCGAAGAACCTTGAAACAACAATTCAAAAGAACCTACACAACCCCATGTTCATAGCAGCACTATTTACAATAGCCAAGTGCTGGACACAGCCTGAGTGCCCATCAGTGGATGATTGGATCAAAAAACTTTGGTAGATTTACACAATGGAATACTACACAGCAGAAAGGAAGAAGGAACTCCTACCTTTTGTGGCAGCATGGTTGGAACTGGAGAGTATTATGCTTAGTGAAGTAAGCCAGGCAGGAAAGACAAATACCATATAATCTCACCAAATACAGGAAACTAATGAACAAAACAAACAAGCAAGCAAAATAGAGCCAGAGGCATGGAAACAAGGAACAGACTGACAGTGACCGGAGGGGAGGGGAAGGGGAAGGAAGAGGAAAGAAGAGGAAGGGTTTAGTCCAGGACAACATGTGGAGATTGACTGTGGGAGTGGGGAGAGGGGTAGCAGGTCAGTGGAGAGCAAAGGGGGAAGTTGGGCATGTGGCTGGGGACAGTCAACACTGCCAGGAAGGGCTTGACAGTTTTACAAGAAGGTTTCCCCTGCTTTGGGCTTTGGAGGATGCGCTAGTGGTGGACTCAAGCGGCCCAGGCAGAGGGAATAGGATAAGCAAACCCCTGGGTGCACAGTAGGTGCAGGGAATTTAATAAGGGCCGTCGGCCCAGCTGGTTGCAGGCCTAACGGCACAGGTGTATCCCAGAAGCCTTCGGCTCTACAACTAATAGTCAAATGAGAAAGTGGCGCTGAGAAAAGACCCCTCAACACCTAGGCACTTCAGAACGATCCTGGTACACATCTGTCCCCAGCTAAAGGGCCACCAACATTTCTACCTGGCGACTCAGCCTCAGGCCTCCGGGGGTCCAGGTCTTTCCTTTCAGTGTAAGTCCTGGGAGCTTTTGCTTTTTGGGAGACTATTTCCATCCAACCTAAAAGCAGGTTGAGGGGGTGGCCTTCTTAATTAACCCTTTTGTTTAATACAGCAGGAAACGGGCGCTCACAGCATCGCGGGAGAGGTTGAGCTCATGGAAAACTGCAGGCTCTCCAGTCTCGAAAGCAGCAATGATGGCTCGGAAGGGGCCGCTGGGGTTGCTCAGCACTGCGGGGGACAGAAGACGTATGACGGGGTCCAGTGGTCCTCCACGTGCTCAGCTTTTGCGGAGTCTTCGAATATTACGGTTTTCTGTTTGTGCGAGAACTTCCCCCAGATTTGCTTCAAACAGAAACCGGCGTCCTACCACCTCTGTCCCACAAGTATCGGCCGGGCCAACTGTTTTAATTATATTATACTGACATTGGCTTGATACTTTGGGGACAGGCCCATAGAACACCACTGTACCAGCGGTGCTTGGGCAAAGCCCAAAGAGATCAGCAGTCACCCCCTGAATCTGTGCGTACCTATCACGGCTGCGGTAAGGGTGGTGGTGGAGGGAGTGGCAGAAAGTGAGCCCAGGGTGAAGGAGTGACAGACCCACACGCCTGCTAGTGACGGGCCTATGTGATTCCGGGGGTCCCAGCGGAGCGGTGGTGCTCAGGTGGAGGGTGGATGCCAGCAACTTACTTCCGTGTGGTTTCAGTGTCCCTTTGGGGTGCATCTTAGCAGAGGAGCTGGGTGCGGTGATGCCTCCGTAGGACCTCGGCTGGTCACAGGCGTCAGCAGAGGTGACAGCAACGGGGCCTGGCTGGTCAGTGAACCTAAGGGTATGGGGATGTGGGAGAAGGAGCATGGCATCCCTCTCACCTCAGGCTCAGAATCACCGTTTGAAAACAGGGTCGTTGTCCTCTTTTGACAAATGGAGAAATACATGAGGCACCAGAAGGTGAGGTAACTCAGTAAAGGCAGCAGACCCTGGATTTAAATGTCATCTGACTGCTCTTTACGTGTCTCCATGCCCCCCAAGAAATGAAAGCGGGGAGCAGGAGATCGAGGCATCTAGGCTCTGCTTGGGTTGCTGGTCCACTGGGGCTGACCAGGGGACCCAGCGGGCAGCAGCTGTAGGGCCTGTGCGGTAGGCGCTCTGGAGAAAGCAGTGAAGGAAGAGGTGGGGCACTGAAGAGCACGGAAGACCAGAGTCCTGGCCCTGTCCAAGTGGCCTCCCGAGTGGGAATGAGCTTGGGACCCATGAATGTGACCTGGATCAGAGCTGCTCCCAGGAACCTGCCCCCTTTCCGAATGTGCCTGGGGCACTGCTCCTAGGGCCTGATGGTGGAAAAGGAGTTCTTTTGAAGTAGAAAGAATATCTTACCCACCCTCTCTCTATGCCAGGTCCTGTGGGGAAACAGAGGCCCTAAGGAGGGAGTGACTTGCCCAGGGTCTATTACCCAGGAAATGAGCAGGGAGATCCCAGGACTGCATCTTCTTGTCCCTCAGCTCAGGACTGTGGGGTGATGGGAGAGGTCAGGGTATCCTGCATGCCCCAGATGTAGATACTGAAAGGGCATGGTGTAGAAGATCTGTAGCATGCTCCTGGCTTTGTCACCTTAAAACAAAGAGCCACCTGTAGCAGTGTGCAGCTAGCTCTCTGTAGAGGCAGAAACAAACAGGGCACAAACCAGGCTGTCACCAGCAGTCACTACCTCCGTGGGGGACCTTTAGTTGGGGATGGGACAGAATCCATTTCTTCCTTTAGAAACTTCTCAGTTATTAAAATCACAATTTTTCCTTAAATCCCAGCATTGGAAATACCCAGCATTGACCTGTACTCTGCCCAGTGAGCACTGTGTGGCCCTGGGTAAGTCTGTTCCCCTCTCTGGACCTCATTTTTTTCATCTGATAAGTAAGGTTAGGGTCTCCTGCCCTGCTGGGCTCTGCAGGTTGTGCACATCCAAGGAGGTTCTGAGTAGTGGCGGGAAACTAGGCCCTCATCTGGATGGGGAGGGAGGGAGGGAGGGAGGGGAAACAGGGATTGCAAACCTGGGTACCCCAAGAGGCCAGATAGGAAGTGGGGTGAGGTGGAAACTCACGCTGGCTACTCAGGTCCAGCCTGAGGTTGCTGAGCAGGTGCGAAGGGCGGGTGTTGCCCATCTCATTTTGAAAGAGATCCTTGAATTATAGATGATTTGATGTGAAAATTCCTGAAATTTAAATATTGGCCAATCAATCTTTAAATTATATCTATAATGATACACATATGCACACAGATACACACACACACACACACACACACACACACACACTGGTCAGGTTTAGTGTGCAGCCACCAGACAGTTTTCCACTTTGGAACGGAGGCTGCGATTGTCTTTTATGGCACCAAAATGCCACTTCTTTCTTTTACTTCCTCTTCCGTTCAATACCTGCTCAGTATTTCCTGGGGCGGATGGACCCTGATTTACCCACTGGGCTGGAATGATTGCACTCTTACCAAGTTTCCTCAAGTCTTGGAAAATTATGTATGAGGAACCATGCTGGACTGATGACCAGCTCTTGGGGTGACGGGCCTCTCTGGACACTACTTGCCCGGACCTCTCATGGGGTTTGCCTTCTGTGGCCTGCGGTGAGGACCCAATCCACATGTGAAAGGCAAGGCCAGCTCTCCTTTGTTCCGCAGGGAACGGAACCAAGGGGAAAGCTCCCCTCCCAGGAGCTCAGGCTGGCCAGCATGGACGTTCACCACCATGAGCTTAGTGGGGCAACTGGGAAACCCACAGAGGCCTCCCCTCTGAAGGACACAAAGGATGTGTGAGCCGCCTGTCGGGGGAGGTACCAAGTCTGAGAGGGAACATTTTGAGGGTCCCAAGTCCCTCAGAGGGAAGAATTTGTTTGCCGTTTGGAAATGCTTTGACAGGCGGGTTTCTCTTCTTCTGGGTCCTCCATCACTACCTGCCAATCCAACATGAAGGAGAGGGATGTTGTATACCGGGCACATGGCCTAGTTTAAGGAGTCAAGGAAAGCTTCCCTGAGAAGGTGGCATTTGAGCCCACATTTGAAGGGTCAGGAGGACAGGTAGCAATGCAGTGGCCAGAGTATGTGAGTCAGAGGACCTGCACCTGCAAAGGCCTGGGGCCAGGCGGGAGGCAAAGAAGACCTGAGGCCTGAAATCTGAAAGAAGGCCGGCGTGGGTCGGCAAGGTCACTGACGAAGCTGTGGTGGGGGCCCCTCGGGCCTCCCTGCTGAGTCCTCTCACAGGGGCTGTGGGCCGGAGATCTGGGGCTTTGCAGCACTGGACCTTGCCGGCAGCCTGTGCAGGGACGGTAGGTGGCACAGTGGCCACAGACATCGCTGATGCTGGAACTGTGCATGGCAGCTGAGGGACCTTGAGGACAATGCCACAGTGCTGCTGCTGTGGGGGTCAGCGGTAACAGGAGACTGGTGAGCCAGGCAGGAAGGGAGGGGCGAGGGAGGAGCCCGGGGCTGCACCTCAAGGGCAGCGTGAGAGCACACCGCTGGCCTGCTGCATGGGGGCTCCCGAAACTGTCTAAGAAGAATCCAGTAGGTCCTGGAAACCAGCAAAGCAGGAGGGGTGGAGCCAGAAGAACGCTGCTGTGTGACCCTGCTTTGCCCATCAGCTGAAGGGCCAGGGAGCAGGTCACATCCACCCTCACCATCCGTGTTGACAGCAGGGACTCCCACCTCCTAGCAGGGCTGTCGGTTTGCCTGCAAAACGAGGTGGGCTGGGATGAGTTGGGGTCCGGTCCAGGCGGGAAGGGAGCCTCGTGCTCCTCCTGCCTCAGCCTTGCACACTGACCTGGGATCTCCATGCAGCCCCTCCGTGTCCTCCCGGTGCCCCTCTGCCTCCTGCCTGCTGCCTCCTGTCCCCTTCTGTTGTCTACACCATCCCTCTGGCCTGCCAGTCATTTGCAAAAGCGTTGAGGTAGTCACCAGGGCTGTGGCTACATTCTTCTGGTTTCTCCCCTGCTAGACACATGGCAGGATTTTTCTTCCTGTCCTCCTTACGGTGGGGCGGGAATGTGTAACCAGAGCTCTGACCACTGGCTTTGGAATGGAAATAATGGCGGCAGTGCAAGCCCTCCCTGTCCCACCAGGTTGGGCTGTCCTCTGTCACCGTGACGCTGTGATGCACAGTGGGGTCTCACTCCCCACACATGAGCTCTTTGAGGACAGACTATGCTTCCTTGTTGTTTATAAAAAGTAAACCTTTTGGACAATGAGGGGTGTTGACAGAGGGAGAGGAGGTGGGGAGGGTGGGGCAGGGGAGAGCAATGGGGGTGGGGGATGAAACAATTGTACTACAACAACAATAAACTTAAAAAACTAAACCTTTTCTTTTGCAGCTGCACAAAACAACCCAGAGAAATCCCAGGTATCCTTTACATGGGATATTTTGCAAAATCTTTTAGTGTCAGCAGCTAAACATGTAAACACTATATATACAAACACACACAGAGATTTAGCAGCCAGCCAGCCAGTTTTCTGCTTTGGGGTTAAAGGCTGCTCATCGTATTTTATTGCACCAAACGCTGCTTCCTTTGCTTCTTCTTTAGTATCACTACCAGGACATTGATGTAGTCAAGACACCGCCTCTCCATCACCACAAGGAGCCCTCGTGTGGCCCATTCACCACCACACCTTCCCTCCACCCTTCCTCAGCACACGGTGTTACTAATCTAGTCTTCATTTCCATGACCGTCCTTTCGAGAATGTGTTATGAATGGAATCAGACGGCACGAAACTGTTGGGATGGCCTTCTTTACACTCGGGAGAATTCTCCGCAGCATTTGTTCCTTTTCATTGCCCAGTGGCCCTCGGGCGGTGTGGATGGAGCACAGTGTGTGTAACTGGGCACCCATGGGTGGTCTTGTTCATTTTCCACCTACCAGCCGGCCAATGCTTGCCTGCAAAGGAAGTCCTGAGGGCAGCGTTAGTTGTGATGAGGGCTGCGGGCTCTGGAGCTTGACCCCCTGGCTCCAGAGCTTCCTAGCCAAGGGTTTTGTCTGCCTCTGTTTTCTCATTTGTAAAATGGGGATACTTGGTCGGACCCATCTGACATGGTTGTAATGAAAACGGAATGAATCCATACTTGGTACCTGCTTAGCGCAAAGCCTGGCGGATGGTAAGAATTGAATGAAAAGTTAGTAATACTGTCACGAATAATGAACATTTGGACTAAACCGAATGAAAAATCCTGGAGTAAGCCAGTTCCCAGGGGTGCTGCAAAGCATTTGAGGGTTTGCTTCCCAACCATGCCATCAGTTTTCGCTCAAATAAATTCTTCTAAAAACTCTCAAAAGATTGTTTTGCAAAGTTGCAAGATGTAGAAACTAGGGGATGGTAGCACACTATAAAAGGAACTGTTCTTTCCTCCTGGAGGCTTCACGCAGTTCCCAGTGTCCCTGGGCTCTTTGTTTTCTTTTTAATATCTGAGTGCATTTCAAACTATTTACTTATTTAATTTTAAACTTAGGTTTTAACCCTGGCTCTTTGCAATAGCTAGGCCGATATGGAAATAACCAAGTGGAACCCGTTGGTGATGCTGTGTCATGTCGAACGCAGTCCACAGCCTTTCCTGGGAGAAAGGTGAGTTGATGGACTCCAACAATATTTATTGAGCTCTGACCACGCATGCCAGGCACTGCTCCAGGGGCCGGGGATGGAGCAGTGAACAAAACAGACAACCCTGTTCTCACAGCTGATAATTCGGTAAAAGAAGCCCTTCTCCATCTATGTCACCCCTGTGGAGGGGGCATGAACGGGGCGGACACAGAAAGAGGGAGGAAGCTCTGTGCACCGTCCCCTCCCCGAGAATGTCGATGTGCCTTGCTTCAGCTTCACCAGAAGAGAATTGCTGCTTGTCTCCCTGACTTGACCAGGTGTGGGTCAGCTTGCCAGCAGGGGGATGCACCTGATAAACCATCTGGTCCTCTCCCGGCCCCCACCCCGCATACTCCTTGAGCCCCCTGCTTCTTGACATAAGGCAGGGACACACTGCAGCCGCAAAGGGTAACTGGGACCTGGGCTCCGAGCGGCTCCTGTTGGAAGTGATGGCTTGCAGAGGCCACTTTGTTCTCATCATACCCCCCGACCCCCGGGGGTCCACCAACGGGCGGGGCAGCTGCAATCCGGCTGCAGTTTCTCTAAGAGGCTAACTGGTCCATGACCTTGGCCTCATTAGCTTGGTGCTCTCCACCTGAGCTGCCTGGATGGGGGCCAGCAGGGAAATTAGCTCAGGCCCACAGGCCCCTGGGAGAGGTGTCAGGCAAAAATAGACCAGAAAGAGCCAGGCTCCTTGAGCAAGAGGCCGTGGAGGTCATTGGCTCCAGGGTTGTCCTAACTCTACAGATGGAGGCTGAGGCCAGGGAGGAGCAGGGGCCTGGCCAAGGTCATGCTGCAATTCCTGCAGGCTGAGAACAAGTCATGTTCTTCCTCACCTGTGCCTCCCCTCAAGCTATGGGGGCTGGGTGCAGGATGGAAGCAACCAATGAACAATGAGAATTATAGGTAATGGAACAATTCATTGTAGGCCATTTGTTGTTTTCTGTTTTTTAAAAAGCATATAAAGGAGTAAAAATTGGTACGTAACAGAAAACTGCTATGGATTTTTAAAGTATATTAAAAAAACAATGGCAGCCCTGGCTGGTGGCACAGTGGATAAGGCGCCAGTTTGTGAACCCAAAGGGCGCTGGTTCGATTCCCAGCCAGGGCACATAACCAGGTTGCAAGCCAGGCCTGCAGCCAGAGCCGTAGCTGGAGGCAGGTGAAAGGCAACCATACATTGATGTCTCTTTCCCTCTCTGCCTCCCTCTCTTCCCCTCCCTCTAAAAATAATAAATAAAATCTTAAAAACAAACAAACAAACAAACAATGCATTAAGACACAGTGTGACTTAGTAAGTGAAAGTAGGGATGGTGGACCTCTACTGCCTCAGTTTGAATCCCAGCTCTGCTGCTTACTTGCTGTGTGTCTTTGAACAAGTTACCTAATCTCTCTGTGCCTCACTTTCCTCACCTGTAAAATGGGGGTAGCACTGGAGCCTGCCACACGGTGATGGTGTAAGGTGGAGCTCACCCAGGCCCAGCACTGTGACCCAGGGCCCCGGCAGAATGCATTGAATCAGTGCTGGCAGGGAATGTGAACGGCACAGGAAGGGTAAAAAGAAACGCCAACGCTTACCTGTGCCTCTGGCCCTGTCCCCTAAGGGAATCTGTGTTAGCAGGTCCCTGTGGATCCGGGTAGGAAACCACACACACAGACACCAGCACATACGTGTGTGTGCATGTGCACCCATGTGTGTGTTGAGCAACATCCTTACGATGTAGCATTAAAGTATTGACACAGGTTCCATATCTGTGTCATCCTATTGATAACATTCTGGGCATCTATTTTCATCAGCTGGTTCAAATGTACCCACTTCTTTTTAACGGGTACATGGTATTCCACCCTAGGGATAGGCTATGATGTACTTAACCAGACCCCTGGTATAGGTGGCCACAGCCCACAGGAGTGCTTCCGTGTGGCTGAAATGGATGGAATTGTAGAAAATGAGGCCACAGAAACAGGTTGATGAAAAATTGTCATGGGCTTCATCATTGCCTAGGCAAGCTTCCTGCAAATGATACATTTTATTAACGTATTGAGTACCAACTGTTTGCCTCATTACCTCCGCAGTCACCATCGGTCAACATTGCCACATTGGCTTTGTCACTCCTTATTAATTTTATTATTACCATTACATTTTTGTTGAACCATTTAAGAATAAATGACAGGTATTTCAACTCTTTGCCCTTTAACGCTTCCATGTGGGTCTCCTAGGAAGATGGACATTCCAGTACTATTGTCAAAGATTTTATATCATGTAATAATATGATATGGTTGCTTGATTTAGTAAATGAAATATAGGACACCCAAGCCCTGGCTGGTGGCACAGTGAATGAGGCGCCAGCCTGCTAACCCAAAGGTCGCTGGTTTGATTCCCAGCCAGGGCACATACCAGGTTGCAAGCCAGGTCTCCAGCCAGGTCTGTGACTGGAGGCAGGTGAAAGGCAACCACACATTGATGTCTCCCTTTCTGCCTCTCTCCCTTCCCCTCTCTCTGAAAATAATAAATAAAACCTTAAAAAAAAAAAATACAGGACATCCAGTGAAATGTAAATTTCTGATAAACAACAAATAAATTTTTATTGTAAGTATATCCCAAATATTACACTGGATATATTATATTAAAAGAATTATTTGTTGCTTATGTAAAATCCACATTTGACTGAGAGTCCCATATTTTATCTGGCAGCCCTGTGCCATTATCTAACACACAGTCCCTATCTGAGCTTTGCTCTCTGACCTAAGTAATGACGTTTAAGCAACTTTTCCTCCAGTCTAGGATTGTGTTTTGTTCTGTGCTGCTCCTAAGCCAGACTCAGAAATAGCAGACTCTGCTTTTGATGGGAGGGGCAAATTGTTGGTGGGCATTTTTGGAGACCTCACCAGACCTCCTGTTCTAGACATCTCAGGAAACCAAAAGCAAGGAAGGGAACCTGAATACAGACCCAAGCGGTTACAAGGTTTCTTTGCTCCCATTACACATGGAACCTGGGATCTTTCTCCTTAAAATAGCTTTGTCTTTCATGTTACAGATGAGCACAGGACACCCGCGTATTCATTGAGAATCTATGAACCAACAAAAGAAACAGATACGGCGCTGCCCCTGGGAAGGGAAATTAAGGGGCTGGTGAGCTAGGCTGGGGGAGAGGTTTGTTTATTCAATATTTCATGCGTGGGCCTTTACTCCTTGGTCAAAAATACATAGTCTGGAGTTGCTCTAACCAAGGTCACTCAGTACCAGGAGGCAGAGACAGAGCTCAAACCCAGACCGCCACCCTATGCATGAGCGCTTTCCCAGCATTATGAGAGGTTACGTAAATCCACTGTTTTAACCTAAATCGACCCCCTTGCATACTGTCAGGACACAAAAGACAAGCTTAAGTCCAAGGAAAGGTGTAGCCACCAGCACCTGCAACACAGAAATGACAGTCTTGGGGGCCCTGCTAGGCTTTGAGCTGCTTTCAAAGGGCAGCAGACCCTCCCAGGGTGGAGCATGGTGACACGTGTCAAAGGGTCACCCTGAGCTAGGGGGATGAACTCAGTCCCTGGCACAAAAGGATCTAGGTCCTGGTAGACTACAGCTGTGACCTTGAGGGGTTTACCCAGCTTCTCTGAGCCTCGAGCCCTTCACCAGGAAAATGGGGAGGATAATATTCCCTAACCTCTGGGTCTGCGGTGAGTCTAGCAAACTCCCCAAAGGTGTTCAGATCGCAGGGAGCCCTTGCACTCAGCAGCCAGCTTGCTGAGGGCTGTGGCCGGGGCCGGGGCTGGGGCTGGGGCTGGGGCTGGGGCTGGCACCCTCTGTTCCACTGAGATGAGCCCATTTTGGGGGCTGGTTGAGTGTCTGGCTTAGGACAGCCCTTTCCCTCTTCTTCTTCTCTCTCTCTTTTTTTTTTTTTTTTTTAAAGACTTTGTTTATTATTTCCACAGAGAGAGGGGGAGAGAGAGAGGCAGGGAGGGAGAGAGACATCAATGTATGGTTGCCTTTCACCTGCCTCCAGCCATGGACCTGGCTGGAGACCTGGCTTGCAACCTGGTTATGTGCCCTGGCTGGGGATTCGAACCAGCAACCTTTGGGTTCGCAGGCCGGCACCTTATCCACTGTGCTACCAGCCAGGGCCTTTCCCTCTTCTTAATCAGTCAAGTGCATGGCCGAGCAGGTGCTCTCAGGTCCCTCCTGACCAGGGCTCAGCGCTCTTCTCAGCCGAGTGTTCACATGTGAGCGCCTCTTCTGTACCCAGTGTTCTCCTTACCAGCACGCCCAGTGAGAGGAGAGGCTTCAGTCCCAGAGGAGGGCCCCAGGATGGCTCCAAGTGCGGGGGGCTGCCTGGTACCTCCATCTCCTCGATGCACCCCCTTCCCACTGGAGGCTGTGCAGCCCGTGTCTGCCTCCTCTGCATCTGTTTCAGGAATGTTGGTAACTGGATATTCTCAACGTGGAACCTGGCTCCAAGAACACCCCAGGCAGAAAAATTCCAGGCTGAAGCAATTTCCCAACCTGGCGGGGAGCTGTCTCCTGGGAAGAGGTGGAGGGCAGTTTGGTCCACAGTCTCTCCAACCAACCCAGGAGGGACCCTGAGCCCATCCCCCTTCCCTCTGGGCTAGTCCTACCCAGCGCGTCTTCCAAACCCAAATCTTTTCTTCGCTCCTGGCCTCCAGGGGGAGGGGCACGTCTGTTGGCTCATCCCCTCCTGCCTCTGCTGGATCCCAGCCCTGCCGGGCTCCCAGTCCACCCTTTCCTCCCAGCCTCCAGCTCTCTGCTCCAGGTAGTGATAATAATGGCCTTGACTGGTCAGTCAACAGCTGCCCTGTCCCTGTGGTGCCATTTTCCTCTCCACAGCCCTGCAAGGTGAGTGCTAGCACGTTCCCCGTTTTACAGCTGTGAGAACCCAGACCTATAGATGTCAAAGCACTTGTCTGGGGTCAAGGGAGCTGTCCAGCCCTGAGTCTGGCCCAGCTAACAGCAGGATTCTTTGTCCTGAAGCAGGGCCCTAGCTCCCCAGCCCCTGGGAGCCACGCTCCACACATGTGCTTGGATGGGAGGCATGAGGCCCACCTGTATGCAGCTACCTTGCCAAGGGCAGAGACCTTGAGGAGGAGGACCAGGAATTACCCATCTCCCCACAGGGCCAGGCAAGGCCTGGACACTCAGAAACACCACCCGAAGGGAGTTTCCTATCTGAAAGGACCTTCTGGTGTGATCAGAAGGACGTGGGAGCAGGAAAACAACTTGGCACCCTGGAAGCACTGAGGCCCATGCCCACCTTGTGGGCCCAGAGGGGCACAGAAGGACAGGTTGGCTTTTTCCCAGCGGGCCAGGCTGCTAGTCACATTTGTCTTTCCAGCAAAATGTAGGTGAAACATATAAGCCTGCTGCGGTGTGTTTAGAGATGTCCAGGTAGGTCCTTGCCTTCATCCACACTGGCTTCCTCCCCCCAGCCTGTCCTAACTGCCCCCCTTAGAGAAAGATGTAAAATATCTGATGAAGTGCGCTGGAAGTCCCTCTTGTGGCATGGGAAATACAAGTTCTCCAAAGGCTGTCTCCAGTTTTCCTCCTCTATTGCTACCCTTCCTGCCTGGCCTCAGCTCTGGACTTGGACTGTGAGCAGTGGGCTGTAGCCATCTGACTTAAGTGGGTGGCGGAGGAAATTCTTTCCTGTGGGACCCTAACCGAAAACGCTACTGGCCTGTTTCCAGAAGGCAAACAGTGGGTGTATTCATAGAAACGTCATGTTTTGTCATTGCTGATTGTGCCTCAGCCATGGCTGACCTTCTGTACCTCTACTCAGCACCTTGTGCTCCAGTTATTTGTGCCTGGAGTCAGGTAGCTCTGGTGTTCAAGGCACTGCTCTGTCATTTCCTGGCTGTGTGACCTTGAGCAAGTCACTGAGCCTCGCTGAGCATCGGATTTCTCATCAGTAAAATGTCAGGGGCAATGATTTCTCTCAGTCCTTTCTCTAAGGAGTGCCATCAGGATGGAGGGACACATGAAAAGAGTGAGCAATGTGATTTGTAAACCCCCGCAACCTCATACATGGCTCATACTACCCCTCTGGTGTGTAACCCACCTGCCAAACTAATTTCCATTTGTTGGCTCACTAGCTCCAATCCCAGTTCTCTAATTCTGCTCTGTTGTTCTCCCCTCAGACGTATCCTATTCGGTGTTCAATCCCTGGGCCTTGACTGGTTCAGAAGGGGCGGGAGGTAGTGAAGCGTCTGGATCCTAAAGAGCAGATGAAGGCTGCCCCGTTAGGATCCCAGCTCTACTTCTCAGCTGCTCTCACTCCTTAGGCACGTTACTTCCCCTTTTGGGGGCTTGGTTTTCCTGTCTGAAAAATGGGCAAGTAACAGCTCTATCCCCATCGCAGGGCTGGGAGAAGGGAATTCCCCAATCCACACAAAGGGCCGGGCACAGTGCCTGCGCATGGCGGGCTCTTGACCCCGGTTGTTTTCACTGGGAGAATGAGTACAGCACCCCCAGAAAAGCACAGAGCTGACGCCTGATGGCCTGGGACAAGGGCTGGGCACAGGGTGGTGAGTGGAGATGAAAGAATGGAGCTAGAAAGGAAGAGTAAGGGTGAAAGAAGGGAGAAAAGCCAACCACCTGCATTTCGGGAGCAAGTTAGGGGAAGAGACTGGGAGCAGCCGGATGCTAGACTGTGTGAGAGATCGATTTTGTTAAAGTGCAACGAATGTTTTATCGATCACGTGTGGGCTATGGTCCTTGGTATTGGAAGTTTATCATCTTGGCAGGAAGGCAAAGCAAACGCATGAATAGGGAAGCTGCAATGCCAACAGGAAATGGTTGCTGTGACTTGATGCCCCCTCTCAAGGCAGCGTGTGATTGAATGGCACATCATTGATGCAGGAAGTAAAAAAGGGGAATTCAGGAGAGGTTGGAACCTCTGTGAGCCCTGGTGAGTCACCTGAACAGGGAGACACAGAGTCTGGGGCACAGTTAGGACTCAGATTTCTGCTTTCCCCACCAGAAAGTTTGCTCTTGGTTCATTTTTATTTTCATTTTGTAGAAAATGATGGTGGGTCTAGTCTCTGGCATGTTTATAAGCATTTTCATTTTCCCGTTCTTGTAAATGGTTTTTGGCTAGACGTAGGATTCCAATGCAATTCTGGCTCTATCAAAACTCACATCTATGTAGGTAACCTGCTTTTTTAAATCATTATTTTATGTTTGGGTTGCAGTTTGCATTCAATGCTATTTTTAAAATATTTTATTTATTTATTTTTTTTTTTGAGAGAGGGGAAGGGAGAAAGGCAGAGAGGGAGAGAGACATCAATGTATGGTTGCCTTTCACCTGCCTCCAGCTATGGAGCTGCCTGGAGACCTGGCTTGCAAGCTGGTTATGTGCCCTGGCTGGGAATCGAACCAGTGACCTTTGGGTTTGCAAGCTGGTGCCTTATTTGATGCTATTTTGTATTTGTTTCCAGTGTACAGCACAGAAGATGGACATTCATATGGGCTGTAGGTAACCTGCTTTTTAATCTTTTAAAGGTTTATGGGATTTCTCTTACCCTTGGTCACAAATGTCAGCAGGATGAGTTTGTTCTTCATTCAACCTGATTTAGCCTAAACACTTATGGGTATTTTTTAGTCAGGGCAGATTTTCTTCTACTGTTTCTGGGATTATTTCTTCTTTTGACTTATTTCTGTTCTTTGAGACAGGTACTGGGATCTCTGAATCTCTCATTCATGTGACCCTAACTTTTCTTTCACATTTTCCATATTCTCCTAATTCATTATCCATCTATGTTCATTATCTTATCTCAACTCTATACCTATTTTCTTTTTCATAACTGCCTGTTTCTCAGGCTTACTTTGGGTTCTCTGATAAGCAAATCCTTAAAAAACAATTTGAGTTTAAGTGACTTATTTGGACACAATGCCGGAAACTCATTTGGGGAAGTGAGATGGGGAATGGAAGGCAGCCAGTGAAGGTGGTGTTATCAGCCAGTTATCATGCTGTGAACCCGGGATCCAATATCAAATGTGCCTCAGAGCTGTGCCACCCAAGGGGTGAGGGAGCTGGGTATTTACACCAACTCCCACTGGTTATTGGTTGAGGGATGTTTCTAATATATAATTCCTCACCGCTTCAAGCAAGCCCCATATTTAGCAAAGAAGACTCTGGAAGTCAGAAGCAACCACAAACACAATTTTAGGCAAAGAAATACAGTTGGGATCCGTTCACCACGAACCAAAGTGAGAAAGGTGAGGGGACCCGAGCCAAACAGCCCCTGTGTCTTGCTTCATGGTTGCTTCATTTCTCTCACATTCCTCTGAGGACACAAAACACCTTTTATTAAACTTCCTTCCATTGCCTTAAATGTGGTCCACCTTCCATTCAGCTTGGGGCTTCCCTTCAGTGCTTTTGCTTTTATTGATTTGAGGGAAATTTGTCTCAGGACTGGGGTCAATGATGGGGAAGGAAAGCATGATGTGAGCATGAGCTGGAAGTTGTCTTATGGGAGTAGAGGCCTCAGATGATCGCTGGGCTCTACTAATGGCCAGGGGTACGGTCCTGTCTCTTGCTTTTGCCACCCAAGTTCCAGACACGTGGCCCCAGTCTGGGGCCCGGCACCTTTGCTGCCTGCAGCTTGACAAAGTAGGTGAAGGAAAGGGACACCCTGCTTGTTGTTCTAGAAGCCAGTCGACCAACCGTCTGACGATAATCCCAAGATTTTCAGGTCCATTGCCTCGGATTTGAAAACCTCCCACAAAAACTTCCACTATTCATAGCCTCCTTCTTCTGCACATGTGTTGAGCTGTGGTTTCTCCAAGAGATCAGTTCTATATGCTTTCTGCCCTGAGATGTCTCAGCTTTAGTGGTCCTCCAATTCTACTCAGCTTTCCAGCTCTATTACGAATGGTATATTATCGTAAAATAAAGAGGTCTCTGTGTATACCTACAAATGTATTGATTTTATCTCTATACACTTGTATCTGATTACAGCCCCAGTCTCAGCTCTATTTACCACCTACCTATCATCTGCCTCTCTATCTGGGAGGATAGATAGTGCACATTGATTGTTTCTCTGGCCAGATTCATTCTGGGAACAGTACCCACCCAGATCTCCTTTGGGGAGCTACTTCGTCCCATGTTCTGTTCTTGAGGTTTAGTAAGACACACTATTTCTCCCATACCCCCAGGGGCATGGGGCTCAGGCCTTGCCAATCACAGCACCAACTTTTCTCAGTCCCAGTGACTGGTTCTGGACAACCACATTTGTTCAATCACAAGTCAGGCCTCAAGTGGGCATTACAAAGAAGACTGCCTGCCTCAGGGAGCTCTGACACTGGGTGCAGGGCCTCAGTGAGTGAGAAGACATGATGAGAGCTGCCTCTTCCCACAGCAGTGCCTTGGCAGACTGCAGATCAGCGTCTGACCTTGGACTTCTGGGATATTAGAACTGAGCAAACTCACACCCGTCCAGTGAGTTCCACTGCTGCTCACATTCCCCAGGGCTGGTACCCTTGCTTAAAACCCAAACCCCCTAATAGATACAGAAGATCACAATATTTTAACAGTGGTTAACTCTGAGGAGTGAGGGGGAAGAGATAAAACTTAGTTATAATTTTTGATTAACATATTCTACTTTTATAATTTCAAAAGACATTAGCCTGGGGCTGCCTTTCTTGGCCAGTCCTTTTATCACCCATCTTACTGACTTCCTTTAAATGGGTTGCTTCGGTCATAAGTGATGCAAAGCTAATCAGAGTGGGCTATAAAATTTTTAACAGCTCTATTGAGGTATAATTCATACACCGCCCTGGCTGGTGTGGCTCTATGGACATACCATAATATTTGTCCTATTACTTTTCATTTATTTTTCAATATATTTATTTTCAGAGAGAGGGGGAGGAAGGAGGGGAGAGAGAGAGAAACAGCAATGTGAGAAACACAGATCAGTTACCTCTTGTTCGTGCTCCAACTGGGACCATACCTGCCACCCAAGCATGTACCCTGACTGGGAATCGAACCAGAGACCCTTCAGCTTGCTCCTATCCCACTGAGCTACACCAGTCAGGATTTAAACTTGTCCTTTTAAAGTGTGCAGTTCAGTGGGTTCCAGTCTAGTCACAGAGCTGCGCAACCATCACCACTAACTCCAGAACATAGTTCTCATTCCAAACAATCCCTGCACCAATTGCAATTCCTCCCCAACTCCCTCTCCCCCAACCTGTGGTAACAGACACAGAGTCTGTTTTCTGTGTCTCTGGATTTGCCTAATCTGGCTGTTTCACATAAATAGAATTATACAATACACAATCTTTTGTGACTGGCTTCTTCCACGTGGCATAAGGTTTTTAATGTTCTAATAGCTGATTAATAGATTCGTGGATGAGTTGAGTGAGATGAGACTGGGCACGAGTGGAACGGAAGCAGAGGTTCCCTTGAGCAACGGGAGGGAGGCCTGAGAAAGCTTGTGAACCGCCTGTAAAGGGGTTGGCAGGAGCTAGTCAGGCCAGGGGGTGTCCCGGTAGGAGGTGGAAACAGCCGAGGAACGGAACATGGGCTCACGAAGGGGGAGCAGAGAAGGATGAAGTAATCGCATAATCCCAGAATGGGGATGTGTGGGGTTATTTCTTTATATGCCCACCCCACCCCCTACCCCGTTCCCAAAACAAACCTTAAAGAGGACCATGCACACATCCTTTTACCCACAAACCTAAAAACCCAGTGTAATAGCGGCTGCCACCTACTGGTGACTTTTATAAAGACACTCTAGGGAAAACCGCCTATACCTTCATCCATCCCCTTGCTGCTGCGGGGCGATGATTCTCTACCATTTACTGAGCTCCTACATTACACATACCGTGTCATGTGCACGGTACATTACATCGTTACTTCATGTAATTCTTGCGCTCATCTTTCAAGGTAGGTTTTTTTGTTTCCAGCTAACGGATGAGAGAGCCAGGCCAAAAGAGAGAAGTCGAGTAATTTGCTCAAGGTCACATAGCTGGGAACACAAGGATCCTAAATTTGAACCCAGATCTTTCTGACCACGAAGCTTATATATTTGCTGCTACACAATGATGCCAAACCCATTGATATGCTGCTCTACATAGAAAATAATATGAATATATAATAATATATATAAACATGATAATGATATGATTTGTGATAGGCAGCCCTCTAAAATGGCCTCCAGTGACCCCCCTCATGGCCTTTGGATCCTTGTTTACTCCCCTGCCCTTGAACATGAGCTAGACTTAGTAACTTCCTTATAAACAGAATACAGCAAAATTGATGTGAAGTTATTTCTGAGATCAGAAGATAAAAGAGATACCATTGACGAGATACCCCCTCATATGCATTGGGTGACTATTAAACAAGAAAAATGGAAAATAATATGTATTAGTGAGGATGTGGAGAGATTGGAACCCTTATGCACTGCTGGTGAGAATATGAAATGGTGCAGCTGCTGGGGAAAACAATATGACAGTATCTCAAAATTTTAAATATAGAACTATTGTACAATCCAGCAATTCCACTCCTGGGTACAAAGGAACTGCAAACAGAGATTCAAACACATATTTGTGTACCAACATTCATAGTAGCCTTATTCAAAACAGCCAAAAGGTGGAAAGAATCCAATGTTTATTGTCAAAATGTGGTCTATATACACAATAGAATATTATTCAGCCTTTAAAAAGGAAGGCTGCTATGACATGCATGGACCATGAAAACATTGTGGTAAGTGAAATAAACCACCACAAAAAGGCAAGTATTACACTATTCCACTTATATGAGCTGACTTGTGTGGTCAGTTCATAGAGACAAAAAGTGGAAGGGTGGTTACCAGCAGGTGGGGTTGGGGAGGGGAAAAAGGATAATCATTATTTAATGGGTAAAAGGTTTTAGTTTTGCTAGATAAAAAGAGTTGCACAATATGAATGTACTTAACGCTCCTGGGATTATATACTGAAAAATGATGACAATGACAAATTTAATGTGGTATATTTTCTTCCACAATGTTTTCAAAGGGAAAAAGGAATGATATTCTGACACAAGGTACAAGATGAGTGAACCTCAAAAACATTAGGCTGATATCATAAACCAGTCACAAAAGGACAAATACTATATGATTCCATGTATATTATGTACCTAGTAGAGCCAAATTCATCAAGACAGAAAGTAGAACAGAAATTGCCAGGGGCCGAGGGGTGGGGACAGAAAGTTACTGTTTAATGGGGACAGAATCTCGGTCTGGGACGATGAAAAGGTTTGGAGATGGATGATGATGATGGTCATACAATGCGAATGTGCTTAATGCGACTCAATTGTGCCCTTAACGTGGCTGAAATGGTCAAGTTTATTTTATGTATAGTTTAGCACAATAACGCAAACTAATAATTTGTGACTTCTCTCTCACCGGCACTTTTTCTTTCTGCCAACCCCTCGGTGATGAAGCAGCAGCCACACCATCAGCTGCCCCACCCAGGAGCCCACATGGCAACGGACTGAGATCTCTGTCCAACCGCATCCTAGTGGACCCTGCCCTGGCTGAATGTTGGGGTGACTGTGGTCCCAGCTGTCACCCTGCCTGAGACCCTGAGCTGGAGGGCCCAGCGAGGCTGCACTCAGGCTCCTGACCCACAGAAGCTGTGATGTTTGTCGTTTTTGTTAGGCAGCAAAAGAGAGCTGCTATGCTGCTCCCAGTGTGTCTTCCTCACGCATGTTGTTAAATAAGACGGTGTTCATGAAGGTTCACAGGAATGTGGGGCACGGCAGAGGGACAAAGACAGACGAAGAGACAGTATCAGCTCGTGATGTAGAGCTCAAACTCTGGTGCCAGGCTGCTGGAGCTTGTTCCTAGGATCTGCCACTCACCTCCTGGCTGTGTGACTTTGAGCAAGTTGCTTCCTCTCTCTGTGCTTCCGACTCCTCCCTAAAATGGAGATAATAAGTACGCTCTTCAGAGGAACACTGTAAGGGTTATAATTACTTATGAAACACTTAGAACAGCGCCTGGCATGCGGTTCTTTATGGCATTCTGTAAATGGTATTTTACTAATTATTACTACTAGCAAAGGATCTTATAATTTTATTAAATATCTATCCATGGGAGCCAGTTAGGAGCCGTTGCCCACAGCTGTTGCTGTGATAGATGCTTCGTACTTAATTCTGTGTATACATATATGTACATTGGCTGCATGGCTGGGTTCCCCCAACCCCAAACTACCAAGACAAGGGAGCTCCCGGAACAACCTGTCACCTGCCCGTCACGTAGCAGATTCATCCAACTGAAGCAGACAGGTCTGTTTTCCCCCACAGGCTGGGGGATACTGTGCAAATGTCTGACACAGGCAGAAGGTCCCCTGCAGACTCCTCCTCAAATAGACGGTCATAGAAACTGGGCAGCCCCTCCCTCCCCAACTTGCTGAGCCAAGGGAATGAAAAAACCCAAGGTGAGTGGTCATGTCCCCTGAGGAAGGCAAGAACTGGTGGCTGACCCAGTAGCTCCAGGGCACTGGGCTTTGGAGAACTAGGCTCTGTTCCACTCCCTGAGTGACAATGGGCATGTCACCCTCTGTCCCCGGACCTCAGACTCCAACTCTGTATGAAGAAGTAGATGGACAATCATCCTGTGGCCCGAGAGGCAGGGTGGGTAGTGGTTAAACATATGACCACCCATACCAAAGGCCTGGGGTTGGATCCTGGCACTATCATGAACTAGCTGTGTGACTTCAGGCAAATTAATTCACCTCCTCGTACCTCAGTTTCCTCATCTATAAAATGGACGTAATACCTGCCTCATAAAGTTGTTGACAAAAAGTACCTTGGGTCATGCCTGACATAAACTCAGTAAATTTAGCTATTAATATTGCTCTTGGGCTCTTCTGCTATGTTTTGGACACTGAGGAAAAGGTGGGATAGAAATCAAGGTCACTGGGATTCTTTCCAGAGTTGATACCGATCCTCTGCTGCTTCCTCTAGACCTGGAGGTCGTGCCATCTGGAGGACGATCTGGGGGTGGGGAGCAGCAGGGACTGTGGCCAAGTTCAATGCAGCCACTGAATTCAAGCCTGAAACCTGAAGCTCAGAAAGAGAAGGACTTGCCCAAGGTCATAGGCAAGTCAGGGGCAGCTGGCCTGGTGAAACCGACAGTTAATGGTAAACACGTTTAGGTAGAGATCACACTAGAGGCACGGGTGTTGGTTCTAGCTGAATGTGTCGGTTGCTTTGGTTGTCCTGTAACTTACAAAATCTAAGAAAGCGTGTTAGTCGCATCTTACAGGCCTGTCTGTAAAGCAAGTGCCAGGAAAAATGTTTGAAAGTACCCTCATCAATGTAGGTTAGTCGGCTGGGTGTTGTCCTGATTCAATTCTCGGTCAGGACCCATGCCTGGGTTTCGGGCTTGGTCCCTAGTCAGGGTGTGTACAAGAGGCAACAGATCAGTGTTTCTCTCTCACATTGATGTTTCTCTCACCCTCTTTCTCCCTCTCCTCAAAAAAATAAATAAAATGAAGAGCCCTGGCTGGTAGCACAGTGGATAAGGCACCAGCCTGTGAACCCAAAGGTCACTGGTTCAATTCCCAGCCAGGGCACATAACTAGGTCTCCAGCCAGGTCTCCAGCCAGGTCTCCAGCCAGGTCTGTAGCTGGAGGCTGGTGAAAGGCAACCATACATGGATGTTTCTCCCCCTTTCTTCTTCCCTTCCTGCCCTTTCGTCTAAAGGTAATAAAATCTTAAAACAACAAACAAACAAAAACCCTATCCTTTAAAAAAATAAATAACATAAAATAAAAATCTTTAAAAGTACACTTGGCTTTTGAGATAACAGAATAATAGAGCTAATTAAGCATAAATTAATGGCAGCTCAAACAGCAGCAGTGGTCACAAGATGTTTAGTTTCTGCTGTTTGCTTTCAAGATAACACGATCATGAGCCACTTAGGTCACCTGACCAGTGACGAAGGCTCCAGACAGGATGACATCAGGAGCAAAATTAACCAGGCTGAAGAAAACCGTGGAAGCACACACAAGAGTAATCAGTCCGCTTCACCCGTGACCCAACCCCTAACCCTCAATCTTTGCCCTAGAAACTCTTGTTTTAAAACTTTACACGAGGGTGCTCAGGTTTTAAGCAACAGTTTTCCATTCTCCGGGCATGGTGCCCTGCCAATAAATTGCTTTAATTTCTCTGCCGCCAAACTCACTGTTCCATGTTTGGCTCTGTTGAGCATTCCAAAAGGCATATTGGTATCAAATTTGGGGACACTGGCACAACTCCAGGCCTGGAGAGCTCCAGATTCCTCCCCTGCACCCTCTGGGCTTCCACGGGCCACAGGACCTCTGCTGGGAAGTGGCCTGTCTCCCATATTGAAAGACAAGCCAAGTGTCCTCACTGGGTGGAAGCCTGCAGACCCCATGCCAAGTAGTCCCAGCTTCCAGGGAGGAGGAAAAAGCAAGCAGCCAGGCCCCAGTTGCCAGCCAAATGTGATCTAAATTAGGGAAATTTGGAGAAAATGCTTTTCTGCTTCCTTCCCCCTCACCATGCATACAGCAGGGGGTAGGGGTTGGATGCACCAGCTTTTGTCAGGGGTTTCAGGCCCAGCCTCACTGCTCACCATTACCTTGGGCAAGTCATTTCTCTCCGAGCTTCCATTTTCGTCTTTAATTCCATAGCCTTTATTTTTATCATCTTTAAATACAAATAATGCCTGGCTGGTGTGGCTCAGTGGACTGAGAGCTGACCTGCAAACCAAAAGGTTGCCAGATGGATCCCTGGTCAGGGCACATGCCTGGGTTGTGGGCCAGGTGCTTGGTTGGGGGTATGTGAAAGGCAGCTAAGCAATAGTTCTCTCCCTCTCTTTCTCCCTCCCTTTCCCTCTCTCTAAAAATAAGTAAATAGAACCTAATAAGTAAATGCAAATAACGCTATTTGATCAGGTTGTTTTGAGGATTCATGTGCGAATAGAAATGGTTAAGTATTTTAAGTGAAAGAAGTCACGACACCCTACCGTGATGTCCGTTTCATTAAAATGGATTTATATGTGCATCCACAGTGTCGCTGCACAGAGGATACCTCGCCCCCGGATCACAGGATTCAGGGAAACAGGAGAGCGGTGATGAGAGGCACACGCTGGAACCAGCCGGGGGTAAAGCCCGCCCCGTGGCTCCCCACCTGTGCGGACCCAGGTAAGTCACCCACCTTCTCTGTACCGCGGTTTTCTCAAGTGGAAATTGAAGATGATAATGGTAAATACCTACACACTGAATACAGCAGTTTGCGAGGAAATACACGTGACACGCGCGATGCGCTCCATAAATGGCAGCTGTCAGGATGATTTTCGGGCTTTCATGACATTTCCCCCAAGTTTCCACATGGGGGGAAAAGCTATATGCCAATAACACGTGGCAGGTGCCTGACGCAGAGGGGCCTCTTGAGAAACAGGGGTGCCCCACCCGCCTCCCACCTGGCAAGCTCCTCTACTCTCTGATGTCCTGTGACAAAGGCACCTGAGGTCGGATCCAGGCTCACCACAGCAGGACGTGGGCATTGTTCAGTGGGAAAGGCGGCTCCCCACGGACAGAGGGGAGCTGGGCACGAGGACTGGGGAAAGGGGCTTCTCACTGAACCCCACCCCGGTGTCCTCGGGTGTGTCTGGGACTCTCCGCCTCAGTGGCCGCCAGGAACAGAAGCTGAGGAGAACCAGATGGAAGCCAGCAGGCGGGTATGCGGGTGCTCACTATAAAATCGATTAATTGTACTGCTTGTTTGGAAAGGTTCATAATGATAGAAAATTATTAGCCCAGGGGAAGATAGAATGAGAATATACATGGGTGGAACAAAGTGAGAGAAAGAAGAAGGGATAAGGGGAGGAATGGTATGAGAATGAACAGGGTCTGAGAGAGGTTACAGAGTCCCAGGAATTTCACAGTTTAGAGCATCTAAGTCACTAGGTCCCGTAGGCCGTCCTTCCTGCACTAGAATGAGGAAACTTCTGTTGGCTCAAGGTCATCCAGTCAAGGCAGGAGCGGTGGCCACACGCTCCTGCCCAGCACTGAGCTCCCTCACTTTTCAGATAGGACTTGTCCCAAGGCGCCTCCTGGTGGGGAAAGACCAGGCCGGCAGGGCTGCAGGTGGACCCCCGTGGGACGGGGCCCTGAACAAGCCTGGTGTGTGGAAACCTCCACGTCGTGTTCCTTGCAGAAGGATTTATTGGAAAGTCTCCCCAGAGGTGCTTCGGTCTGTTTTTGTCACATTGTCGTGTTTTAGCCCATCGCTTTCTCAGACTCCCCCTCCCCAACCAATTGGCCTCTTGTGATGAAGGCAAAGGAGGGTGAAGTGACAGAGCACAGCACTAGCATCTTGGAAAGAGGAGGAGTTTTCTCCTTCTCTCTCTACCTCCCTTACCCTCTTCCAAAAATAAATAAATCAAGTCTTTACAATTTTTTAAAGACTTATTTACGTTCAGAGAGAGGGGAAGGGAAGGAGAAGGAGAGGGAGATGAACATTAGTTGGTTGCCTCTCACACGCCCCCAACTGGGGACCTGCTCGCAACCCAGGCATGTGCCCTGACCAGGAAGGGACTCGGCCACCTTTTGGTTCACAGGCTGGCACGCAACCCACTGAGCCCCACCAGCCAGGGCAATAACTAAAATCTTTTAAAAAATACAATAAAATAAGACCCATCCACTGAGCAGCCTTCTCAAGAAGCAAGTAACATCCTCTGCAAACCTCCATTTCCTTCTCTGGAAAGTAAGATGAGGAACTCCCACTTCAGACGTGAATTAATGGTGTCAATTGCCTGGCTCGGGGCCCCCGGACACCCAGCGTAGACATCACCCAATGAGCCTGGATGCTGCCTCAGCATTCTTGTCGAGGCCTGAGTGAAGCTGACGGTGGAGGTGAGTGCTATGTTCCAGCCTTGGCATGTGCTCCATGCGTATTCATTCCCATGACCCTTTTCTATCACCTTTCCTTCCCAAACAACTGACTCCAGGTGCTGAACTGGTTTGGTAAGTGTTTCAACTTGGAAGAGGCTGTGCTCCAATTGCAGGGTCCCATGAGTTCCATAGGGCTCCAAAGACACAAAGATACTGTGTCCCCAACCATCTAGAAATGCTTGGGTTTCCCAGAAAAAGCATTCTAGTCAGAGAAAGCACCCCCTCCCCAGAGGTCAGGCTTCCCTTAACTCTAGGTATGAGGACTAAGTTTCCAGGAGCTCTGAGTCTCTCATATCTAAAATCAGCAGCTGACGTTTCTTCTTCAAAGCTTTAGACCTTGGCCTTTACACATTTTGGAAAGAAAACCATTCCAGGATGAATAGCTCCATTACCTATTTCAATTATTTATTATACTATCAGGAACCAAGAGCTGGCTTTGAAAGTCCTGAGTGTACCAAGGATCGGGAGAAACGATGAGGAACGGAATCAGTTTTGAAATAAAATTTTACTATATGACATCGCTGGACTTGAAGGTAGACAAAACTGGGTTCAAATTCAAGCCGGACCGCACTTAGCTGTGTGATCTTGGCCAAGACGCTTAACCGCTTTGAGCCCAAATTTTCTTCTGTGTGAAATTGAGATAATAATGCTCATTATTTTTTATTATTAAGGTTCCCCTTCTTACTTTGAAATCCACTGTCAAGTGAGATAATGGGCAGAAAACTGCTTCCTAATAAATTTCCCACCAGAGAGTTGTGAGAGAAATCCAACTCTAACTAGCTGAAGCTGCATAAAAGATCTTCTCGGCTGGTGTAATTAAAAATCTGCGATGAAGTGCCTTCAGGCTCAGCTGAACCCAGGAGATGAAACCATATTTTTCTGAGTGTTCCGGCATCTCTTCATCTCTACTTCGTTCTACCATGAACTAATTTTCTCCTACTGGGTATAATTTCTCCCATGTGGCCAGAGGAGATGGTCACCAATTGCAATAAATAAATTTCCTCCTCACTTAACAACTCCAGGGCAAAAGAGAGCCTCCCTACCCCCACCCCATACATCATCACCTCAATCCCAGGGAAAATTCTATATGACATTGTTTTGAGCATGGGTCCTCCATGGACTGACCCATCACTGTGAGCAGGAAATGATCCAGTCTGAGTTGCTTACCTACCCCCTTGCTAGGGGTGGGAGGGGGAATAGAACTTATGACTGTCGGCCCGAGGTGACCTGCGTGCCTGGGGCAGAAGCTGGACTAACATCTCCGTATAGGCAGGAGCCCGTACTGGCCAGTCTGGGTCTAGTTTTTGCAGGAAGCCCATGTGGCCTCATGAGAGACAGATGTCAAGTGAGCTAGGGCTGCCATGTGGTCCCTCGCACAGTGGAGGAATAGGACATGCTGCCTCTGCAGGTTGGGGTGTTTTCCGCAGGCCATCACCTTTTCAACACCTTGCAATAGCTGAGAAATTACTAGCCCCGTGAGTGCCATTCTCCCCACACAGGACGCAGAAACCTGGGCAGGTGACCCCGAACCCACCAATCAGACTCGCCCAGGTGAGACTCGGATCAGGAAATGAGAAGTTAAGGAAAAGGGCTTGGTGCCTTGAGGGTGGCTGTGGGCGCTCAGTTTGGGGTGAAATTCTTGGTGCAGAAATGACCTAGCGGGGAGCAGTGGTGGCGGTGGCCTTTCCCGCCTGCAGCTGTTTCTGTGGCCGTTTGAGGGCATTGATCCTGGAAGCTAAGTCTGGAACCAAGCCCACCAGTCCTTCAACCGATTCCGTGAGTTCATATCCTTTAAATAAGCTCCTTTTCTGCTTAATCATCCAGAGTGTGTTCCTGTTACTTGCAATGAAAAGCCCTGATTTACTAGTAGATATTCTAATCCTCCCTAGCAGGTACCAGTGGGAGAGGTCCCCTGGAGGGCGAGTGCTTCCTGCTTGCCTGTGTTCCTCACTGGGTCTTCCCAATGGGCACCAGAAAGGAGGGTGATGTAAGGCAGAACAGGGAAATGCTGTCAAATCCCTCACTAGCCCGAGGACAGCCCCAGGACCTTGCACCAAGTTCCTAGGGACAGGATGGCTGACATGAAGACAAAACTAAGTCAGATGAAAAAGCAATATGAGTACAAGTACACGGATGACCTAGCAGTATTTATTTCTGTATGTGTTCATTTTATTGAGGCAAATTCACCTAACATAAATTATCCATTTTAACCTGTACAATTCAGTGGCATTTAGTACATTCACAATGTTGTGCAACCATCATCTCTCTAGTCCCCAAATGTCTTCTGGCCCCTCAAAGGAGAGCCCATACCCATTAAGCAGTCATTCCCCATATCCCCCTCCCCCAAATCCCTAGCAACCATGAGTATGAGTTCTTTCTCTATAGGTTTTCTTATTCTGGTTATTTCGTATTAATGGAACCATATAATATGTGATCCTTTGCATCTTTCATCTAGCTTCTTTCATCCAGCATGTTTTTGAGGTTCACCCATGGCATAGCATATATCAATGCTTCATTTTTTTATGGTTGAATAATAGTCCATTGTGTGGACATACCACCATTTTGTTCGCCCATTCATCAGTTAATGTACATTTGAATTGTCCTCACCTTCTGGCTATTGTGAATAGTGCTGCTAGCCAAGAAAAGTAGGGTAGGACTCCTGCAGTCCAGTGGGGCAGCATCAGTGCCCCAGTCCTGACTCAATGATATGACCAGTATCTTCAGCCTGGAGCAGAGGCACTGATAGAATCTGGGAGCTTCCTAGTGAATCAAAGGACACAAGACAAGTGCCAAGAAGGAGAAGAAAAGTCCTCTTGTGGTAGCTGAGGAGTACATGAGAGTCTGAAGGGGGAGTTTCCGTCATTTTGACAGAGACCAGTATAGCATAGTTATTCAAGCACAGCTTCGGAGGCATACAGAGCAGGTCCTGAATCCTGGCTCTCACTCACCGGCCATGGGACACTGGAGCAATTATTTGATCTTCCCAGGCCTCAGTTCCTCTTTTTAAAGGTGCTAATAACCATTTTTCCATCACAAGGTTGTCATTAGACGATATAGGTAAAGTACAATAATCTCTTACAATAAGGTAGCATTACTCTTATTATTATGTTTGGTTAGAATTATTGGATCTATTTTCTGTTGCCCCCTGAAGTAGGTATACGATGTTCACATGGTATAGTAGACATGACTCTACTTAGCCCATAAACTTGGGAGTGCAAAAATGTCTCCATTTGTCGATATCCAAACGAGGTTTCTTTATTTATTCTCCATTCCCTTCGATGATGGAAACTTAGTCCACCTGGAATTTTCCAGCTCTCCCCAGGGTGGCAGCTAGCCATCATAGGGGACTCACATTGAACCAAGTTTTAGGGAGTGGGGTCATCACCCCCTACCCTTCCCAGACCCTACAGGCATCTGTCTGGTCTTCGGTGCTCGTATCCGTCAGGGTCCAGCTGGAGAAACAGAAGCAGTCGGGTATTTTATGAGACTTTTTGCAAGGAATTGGTTTATGCTATTGTGGGCACTGGCTTGGTAAGTTTGAGATCTGCAGGGCAGGTTGTCAGGAAGGCGGAGACTGCGGTCCACAGGTGGAATGTCTCCTTTCTGCTCCTAAAGCCTTTCAACTGATTGAATTAATCAGGCTCACCCAGAGGATCTAGGATAATCTCTTTTACTTAAACTGATTATACAAACTAATCACAGCTACAAAACACCTTCCCAGCAACACCGAGCTTTTGATTGAGCAACTGGGCACTAAAACCTACCCAAAATGACCCCCATAAAACTAACCATCACTGTCGCCAGCCCCAATCTCTGCTACCGGCGCAACCAGCCTCGTGAGCTGTCTCAGGCCAGTGGGGTCCTCACGGCCCAGCACCAGGTGGTGGTGGAAAGGAGCATGCGCGGCCTGTGGGGCCAGGTAGCCTGGATAGAAATCCTGCTCTGCCGGGGGTGGCTGTGGGACATTGGGCAAATGACCTAACCTCCCTAAACCAGACTATGAAATGGGGGGTAATGCTAGTATCTACCGCCTGTGGTTGTTGTGAGGATTAAATGGGCACGAACGTGTAAAAAGTTCTTAAAACAACGGTGACAGAAGTATTCTTTCCTTCTGCCCTCCCCCCTCCCCCCATGCTGGCTGCAGGAACCCTGCGGTCTTCAGCGTCGCTGACAGGACAGCTCTCAGATCGCCTGTGTCATCTCCCTGTCCTGGGTGCATCACCTGGCGAGCCGAGGGGCGGGGAGGGAAGACAGTTCAGTGCGGGGCAGCCCACCGCAAGGCGGTCCTGGCAGTGCGCGAGCGCCCTCCAGAGGAACTGGGGGGGAAATAATAGGCGATCGTTGTTAAGGAAGGACCCTGGCAGTTTTGCTGCGGAACAGAGGGCAACAAAAGAAGTTTTCTTCTTCCTCTCACTTCCGAAGATAACTCTGAAGGCATTTCCTGTGCCTCCAGCACACCCTCAACAGAGGCGGAGGCCCCGCAGGTCTTTATACGGCGGAAAGGCGCCCGCAGCCGAACTCGCCTCCAGGGGCGCCGCTGAGCTTCGGGCGGCTGCGCTCGCGGCGGCTTGGCGGCGCGGACTGTCCCGGGCGCGTGTCCGCCTCCGTGCGCGTTCTTGGAAAACTCGAGGAAAGTGCTGCATGTCCTGTCATACAATGGGTGGGAATTCTCGAGAGTTTACTGTGGCTGTGACTTCGTTTGCCCTGCCTGCTTTGGGGGCAGCAGTCATGTGACCCCGTCTCCTTTCCCGGGAGAGCAGGGAGTTCCTTGGAGCGGCTTGTGTTACACCCCCACCCCCCTCACTTTTGTCCCTCAAAAAGCTAGGCTTCAGGTTTGATGGTGCCTGTCTCGCTTTTCCCGAGGCAGCCTGTTGAGGACGCAGGGTCCCGTGGTTAAAGGACCCGCTATTAAATGACCCGGGGAGCACCTGGCTTGGCCTCTCTGCTAATGAGGCTTCATTTATGTCCAGGTCACTGACACTGGCCAGAGCAGGCCGGAGGGAAAAGGGAGTATTAGGATGAAAGGTGATACCTCGTGGAGTTTTGTGAAAATGCTTACACCCCCCCCAAGGACCCCCCCCCCCCTTCCCTAGCTCTCCACCCAGGGTTCAGACTCCAGCCCTACCTGGAAGGTCAACAGAGGCAGTTCCTGTCCCGTGACCTCTGCAAATCAGGCCCCACTGGCCCCTCCATGCGTGGACAGAGGCAGGTTGGGGTTAGGGAAGAAGCTGAAGTTTTGAAAATAAGCAAACCTGAGACTAGGGCTGGAATCTTGTTTCAGCCAATAATATCATGACCCTGATTAGTTCATAAGTTCTGGGAGCCTAGATTTTCTCCTCTATTCGATGGGTATCATAATGCCTACCTTTGGGGATTAAAGATGTATGTGAGGCCCTGGCTGGTGGCACAGTGCTAAGGTGCCAGCCTGCGAACCCAAAGGTCGCTGGTTTGATTCCCCAGCCAGGGCACATAACCAGGTTGCAAGCCAGGTCTGTAGCTGGAGGCAGGTGAAAGGCAACCACACATTGCCATCTCTCTCCTTCTCTGCCTCTCTCCCTTTCCTCTCTCTACAAATAATAAAATCTTAAAAAAAAAAAAAAAAAGCTGTATGTGAAATGCCTAGTATAGACCCTGCCATGTAGCACACAGTCCGTAAATATTTGTTGCAGAAATGAATAATTTGTTTCTCTATAAACTTGTATTTAATTTAGAATGCATTTCTAATTTAGAATATATATTTATACATAAATTCAGTAACCAATTAATATTATAGATAGGTAGAATCTATAATTCATAGACCCAAAGAACTGGTAGCACATGAAGGTTAATGGCCTATCCCCTCCATACTAGATGTTTAGGGCTTCCAGATCTGTTATGGCAGAGCTAAGATGTGGACTATAGTGCCAAGCCCTTTGTTCAGACTCTTGCTGAGACACTAACTAGATGTGTAATCTTGGGCAAGTTACTTAATCTCTCTTTGCCCCCGGTTCCTCATCTATAAAATAGACATGATGGTATCTATTTCACCAATCACTAAAAGGATTAACCAAAGAATACCTGGAAAACATGGAGGGCAGTTCATAGTAAGGGCTTAGCAAATACTTGTTGTTGTATCAGGTGGCATTGGGGACCGTGTCAGACATAGGTGGTGTCATCCAGAAATTAGTGGTTTCGAAAGGGTATTTATTTTTTAAAAACTTACATGGATGTCAAGTCATGCATTCATTCATTTGCTCAGAAAAGAAATATTGGGTGTCTACTTGGGCAAAGCCTTATCTAGGTGCTGGGGATTCAGACTTCAAGCATCTCTGCTATCAAAGGGCTGCATGCTACTGAAGGGAAGCACAGGATAGACAGAAAACAAAAGTAAACTCATAACACAGGTGGTGGTCAAGGCTAACCAGAAGGGTAAGGCTGCGGGAGGGGTTACAGAGGGATGTGGGAGGGTTGGCCTCTCTGATAAGATGGCCTGGAGCAGAGATTTGGAGCAAGTGGAAGATTGCTGCTGTGGCTCCCCTGGGGAAAAGCATTTCCGACAGAGGGACTAGCCAGTGCGGTGGCCCAGAGGCACAAGCGAGCTGAGGTGGTCAGTAGTTACCTTGGAGGCCAGCTTCGCTGAAGAAGAAAGAGCAAGCTTGAGGGTGGTGGAAAGTGAGGTCAGAGATGTAGCCAAGGAGGGTGAGAGGTGGTTGGATTATGAAATTATTTTTTAATGTGTTGCTGAAATGATTTGCTGCCGGATTTAATGGTTCCAAGGTGTTTGGCCTAAGCAACTGGAAGAATGGAGTTGTTATTTATTAAGTGGGGAAGACTTTTAGGAGAGGTTTGGGTTGGGGGAAACCCAGGGTCTATTTGGGGCCACATTAAGCTTGATGTACATTAAACAGGTCAGCCAAGTAAGAGGGATGTAGATGCTGTGGTAGGAGCAATGGGTGGGGTTGGGGGACCAATAGCCACCAGTCTTGACTTCTCTACTTCTGGAATGTTCCTTGCAAAAGTCCTGGCCTGTCCCATTGCCAGTCCTGTTCTCTCCTCATCACTTCTCACTCCCTGACTAGGGCACCTGCCTGCAACCTGGTTCCATTCTAGTCTGGCTTCCACGCTGCTTCTAGATTCTTTCTAGATTCTTCCCAATTCTTTTCTCTCCTCTTATTAAAATCTGCCACCGACTTCTCCTTGGTTGAAACAATGCTTCTCAAATTTTTTGGTCTCAGGACTTATTTGCAATCTTTAAAAATTATTTTATTTTGTTTTTCATTGTTGTTTTATTACAATTGTCCTAATTTTTCCCGGTGATGCTCTCCACTGCCCTGCCCACACCACTCCCATAGTCAATCCCCACCCTGTTGTCCATGTCCATGGGGCCTTTATACATGTTTCTGTCTTCCAAGTCTTAAAAGTTATTGGGAACCCCAAAGAGTTTTTGTATATGTGGGTTGTATCTATCAACATTTCCCATATTAGAAATTGAACGTGGGAATACACCTATCTTAAATATTATTTATTAATTGCAAAATAAAAATAGGAAACCTATTGCATATGAATATTTTTAATGAAATAGCAAAATTTCCCAAAATAAAAATAATCAACAACCAATGTATCATATTACAATAAGCATCGTATTACAGCTTTGCAAATCTTTTTATTGTTTGGCTTAAGTAGGGAACAGCTTGATTCTCATCTTTGCTTCTACGACCAATCTGTTGCAATATATTGTTTCTGTTAAGGTTTATGAAGAAAATTGGACTGCACAAAAATATCCCCTTGGTAAAATAAGAGTATTTTAATAGCTCTTTCAGATAATTGTGAATATTCTTTAATACTATACCAAAACTCAACCAATGGTAAGTTTTAAAAAAGGTTAGTTGGAATGGAATCTGAAACCATATCAATGAATTTTTCTTATTCTGTTACATTAAAATCCATTGATCAGTCTTGCATTTTAATAGGTCTTTTATCCATGCATGATTTTGGAGCATCCTGTGTTAGTCTTGTTAAAGATATCAAGTTATTTAACTTATCCAGACCTTGAAATGTTGACATATTTCATTACTATAATGAAAAATCTCATTAGTTAATATTACTACTGATATTATCATTGATCTCATCAGAAAAAGTCTTTCAATATTGGGAAGCTGTCAAATCCATGGTGTGAAATTTCTAACATTTTAATTTTTGCTCAAAAACTCAAATTTTATTGACACCAAATAACTATCAGTTGATTTCCTTGAAGTGACAGTCTCACTGCATTCATTTTCAAGGAAATCCCTGCTAAATACCCAAATCTGAATAACCATACATTTTTTTAGCACTTACTCTTTCAAGTAAAAATGGTGTTCCATGAAAAATGGCTTGTTTCATCTGTAACTCAAACAATTGTAAAATGCTTTTTCTGGAGATCACTAGGTACTTTGGTATTGAGCAGAATTGCTTTATGCATATTTCCCATTCATTCACACATGACATGAGAAAGTCATGCACTCAAGGGTCTAGGCTTAGTAAATATCATGATTTTCCTGTTTCATCAAGGATATAGTTTTTTCATTGACAGCATTTATTTAATGGTACTTTAAAATTTTTCTTTTCAATTACAGTTTACATTCAGTATTATTTTGAATTCACTTCAGGTGTACAGCATAGTGGTTAGAATGTCATATACTTTACAAAGTGATGCCCCTGATAATTTCTGTACTCACCTGTTACCACACATAGTTATTGCAGTATTATTGACTATATTCCTTATGCAGTACTTCACATCCCTGTGGCTATTTTGTAATTACCAATTTGTAGTTACCTTTCTCAGCCAATCCCCCAACCTCCCTCTCCTCTGACAACCATCAATCTGTTTTCTGTGTCTATGAGACTGTTTCAAGTTTGTTCATTTATTTTTTTCATTAGATTCCATGAATAAGTGAAATCATATGGTATCTGTCTCTCTCATCTGACTTATTTCACTTAGCACAATACACTGTAGGTCCATCCATACTGTTGCAGTTGGTAAGATTTCATTCTTTTAATGACCAAGTGATATTCCATTGTATATATGCATCATCACACTTTTATTCACTCATCTACTGATGGGCACTTGGGTTGTTTCCATCTTTTTTCTCTTTTTTTCGTTAGTGTTTTTCTTTTAAAGAAATCAATTGTGTACAGGGGGATTAAATACTTTAGAGACAAGAAAAAGAACTGCTCTAGAACCAACTTATTCATCATCATCTTCATCTTCCTCCTCCTCCTCCTCATCCTCTTCAATGTCTTCATCTTCCTCCTCTTGCTTCTTTTTCTTGCTTTTTTCAGCTTTGACAACTCCCTTTTTTTTTTTTTTTTTTTTTGCAGCATCAGCCTTTCCTTTAGCTCGGTATGCAGCAATATCCTTTTCGTATTTCTCCTTCAGCTTAGCAGCCTTCTTTTCGTTAGTCTGCTTGTCGTCTGCGGCAGTGTCATTCCACAGCTCTTCCAACTCCTTTGCCACATCACCAATGGACAGGCCAGGATGCTCTCCTTTGATTTTTGGGTGATACTCAGAACAAAACATGGAAAAGGCCGAAGGAGGCCTCTTGGGTGCATTGGGATCCATGAACTTCTTCTTTGTTTCCACTTTAGGAGGAATGTAAGTTTTCATTTCTCTTTCATAACAGGCCTTGTCCACCTTTGCCATGTCTTCAAATTTTCCCTTCTCTTTAGCAGACATGGTCTTCCACCTCTTTGAACACTTCTTAGAAAACTCCGAGAAGTTGACTGAAGTATCTGGATGCTGCTTCTTGTGCTCCTCCCAGCAAGTTTGCACAAAGAAAGCATAGGATGACATTTTGCCTCCTGGCTTCTTAGGATCTCCTTTGCCTGTGTTTAATTACTTTTCCTCAGCAAGCACTGCTGCCCTGTGCCCATCCAGCTCACACTGGCCCCGGTGCTGTCTCGTGGAGCTCAATGTACTTTAATTCATATCTTGACTGTTGTAAATAATGCTGCAATGAACATGGGGAGGAGAGCATCAAGGACATAGTGGACTTTTTGTTGTTTGTTTTGTTTTTTACCATTTTATTTACTTTAAAGCCCTTGCTGGTGGCTCAGTGTATTGGTGCCAACCTGCGAACCCAAGGGTCACTGGTTCAATTCCCCAGTCAGAGCACATAACCAGGTTGCAGGCCAGGTCTCCAGCCAGGTCCGCAGCTGGAGGCAGGTGAAAGGCAACCATACATGGATGCTTCTCTCCCTTTCTTCCTTCCTCCCTGCCCTTCTCTCTGAAAATAATAAAGATAATCTTTAAAAAAATAAATAGTATACATGTAATCTTTTTTAAAAAATTTTATTGTTGTTGTATTACATCCATCCCCTTTTTGCTCCCCTCTGTCCCCC
>PVIW01011028.1:0-40207 GCA_004026585.1 Noctilio leporinus | reverse complement strand
ACAAAACTAACAACAACCAACACAGAACCAAGTATATGAATACAAGGAATAGGCCTTCAGTGGTCAGGGGAACGGGGTAGGGGGGAGGGATAGGTAGAGGCAAAGATGGGGAGCAGCTTAGACAAGAACCTAGTATAAAGGAACCATGGACATGGACAACAGGTGGTATTGACTTTGGGGGGAATGGGTGGGTGGGTGGCGGGACAGAGGGGAGCAAAAAGGGGATGGATGTAATACAACAACAATAAAATTAAAAAAAAAGATACTACGTTTACCAATGGCTAATTAACATAAACAAGAGCCCATCAATGTTATAATGAAATGACATTTAGCTAAACAATGTTATTTGAGTACCTTCTGTAGTATGTTATTTATAATGTATTAGAGGGTGTTCCTTTTTTAAAAAAGTGTTATTGATTTCTAGTAAAGTCTCTTTCCTCTCTAAAAAAAAAAAAGAAGATACTCCTAGAATTTCAAACACCTGTGTGAAGGATTTCTTTCAACAGCCTCAATCCTAGAACCCTATGCCATACTATTGGCAGTTAGATGTGGTACAGTTCAAAAGGAAATGGGTCAATTGTGAGTGGCACACAACAATGCAAAAAGCACAGGAGCAACTCTGATGGACCTGGGTTCAAATTCCAGCTCAACTACTTCTGCAAGGCCCTCTGCTCAAAACACAGGGGATCACTGCACCCATCTTGCAGGGTCCTGCTGGAGAAGTCAGTAAGGAAACAGATGAAACAACTAGAAGAGGCCTATTGCAGAAAGCATGCTCCATACATGGTGAGGGGGTGGCAGTTGCTGGGCTAATTAATAGAACATAAAATCGAGACCTTGTCTACCTAGACTAGAAGTACCTTCAAGTCAAAGGCATCATCTTCCTTCTCTGAACTTACAAAATGTTCAGAATCAAATGGGGTGCAAATTAGATTCTCAATACTTCCTAGTTGCCTGATCAACAACACCTCTTGATTCTGAATGTATCAACTTACTGAGAAGTCTGTCAATGAAGGTTTGGCACTCTTAGTGGAGATGTCATCTTACTGACAAGGCATGGTTAGCACTGCTTTCAGGCCTTGTTGTTATGTTCTCCTTTATGTCTTTAACAAGAAATAAAGTAACACATGCTCACTGCAGAAAAAAAAAAACAAATCCATTTTTATGTTTTTATGCCACTATAGTACATTCAACAATTCTGCAAATCAAGGAACAGGAGAAATACATAAATCTCAACCCAGCTAACAAGTCATGAGAATCCATTATAATTCCAAACAGTTCACAGTCTCTCACAGGTGGATACACACCCACTCTCTCACTTGGTCCATACAATTATTCAGGGATCAGGTGATTAACATTTACTGGATGCTAAGTGCCCAGCACTACTGTGAGCACTTTACATGCACTGATACATTCCATTCTCCTCCAAGTGAGGAAACTGAGTCTACAATCTTAACCACTGTTATATATACCACGCTACAGGAGCTTCAACCCCGCCCTTCAACCATTGGGTATGCAGTTCCCTAGGATGTCGGGCTTTTTCCACATATAGGGAAAAGCAGTAAGAATCCAGAAAACTTGACATTCTAGATGTGAACACTTATTTTCTACTCTCCATTTCATTACAAATTCAAAAGTAATGCATGAGCACAAGATTTATTATTTTAAAAATTCAATCCAAAAGAATTTAAAATATATATACACAAAAACCTGTATTCAAATTTTCAACAGCAACATTATTTGCAATAGCCAAAAGGTGGAAGCAATCCAAGTGGCCATATGAATGAATGGATAAGCAAATGTGGTACACACGTACAAGGGAATATTATTCAGCCTTAAAAAAGGAAACTGGAACACACTGTATAATGTGAATGAACCTGTCACCAACAAAAGACAAATACTGTATGATTTCACTTACATGAAGTACTTAGAGTAGTCAAATTCATAGACAGAAAGTAGAACGGTGGTTTCCAGGGGCCAGGGGAGGAGAGGAATGGGGAGCTGTTATTTAATGGGTATGGATGTTCAGTATGGGATGATGAAATGTTCCAGAGAAGGATGGATGGATGGATGGATGGATGGATGGATGGATGGATGGATGTAATGGCTGCACAACAAAGTGAATATACTAATACCATTGAACTGTACATTTTAAAATGGTTAAGATGCTAATTGTACAGCACGTGTATTTTACCACAATTAAAATTTTTTTAACTTTAAAAGAAATGAAGCAGTGATACATGCCACAACATGGATGAAAACATTATACCAAGTGCAAGAACCAGATACAAAAGGCCACATGTAGTATGACTCCTTATATGAAATGTCCAGAATATGCAAATCCTATTTCTGGAAACAGAAAGTAGTTTCATAGTTGCCAAGGGCTGAAGGGGAGAAATGGGGGAGAAGAGGCTGCTAATGGGTACAAGATTTCTTTTCTGGGCAAAGAGAATGTTCTGGAATAATATAGTAGTGATGATTGCACAACTTTGTGAATATACTTTAAAAAAACTGAATTTTCCACTTAAAACAGGCAAACTGTGTGATAAGTGAATTATATCTCAATTTTAAAAAATTCAAACAGAGCCTAAAGAGTGCAGGCCATCCTGACCCACAGCCTCTCCCGTCTACCCCTTGCCTATTCTCCTCATTATTGTCAGAAAATTATTCTTCCAGGCCATATATTTTTCTATGTAGTTATATGTACATATTTATATCTTCTCATAGGTTTTGTTTTTAATAAAATATAAATGGCAAATGTATACCGGCCTTCGCAATCACATCCCATCAGCATAGACTATTCTTTACAACAGCTGCATTAGAGGGTGGAGCTACAATCCGTTTTTTTCAATCTTTTATTGATCCCAATTCAAATAATGCTTCAGGCCTTGTATCTGGCTCTAGGCGCCTAAGTAAATCCTTCTTTGCAATAGACTCCTAGAAATGGAACAGCTGGGTCAAAGGTTATGCACAGTTTACATTTTGATAGCTAATTAATGATCCCCAACCCCAAACTCCCACAGAATGTTCTGTGACCTTGAACAGCCACCTCACTTCACGGGCCTCAGCATCCTAGTAATATAACCAAGCAGAATAATTTTCTAAGTGCATTTCAGTTCTAATGCTCATTTTGTAAACCACAGATCCAAACGCCTGACAGACAGTCAAGTGGAGCTGCAGGAGTTACGTAAACCTCAGAATAGCCACTGCACCACCAGGCAGCGTGGCTGCGAAAGCTCAGAGAACAAGCAGGAGAAAGAACCACAAGTCTGAAATTCACTCAACCAAACAAGACCTCAACCCATTGGCAAGCCACAGGCAGAGACATGCACCTGTGATGTGAGGGACACAGGCCTGCGCTCGGAGACGGGATTTATCCAGTAAGCGCTTCAAGCGGTGCGCAAGGACACCCGCCACACCTGAAGCCCGAAGCGCAGTGCAGGACGGCAGCCAACGAAAGCCAGCAACCCAAAAGATTAAGGATAAGGAAGAGGATTTTGTCAAGAAGAAGGATTAAAGTAAAAAGGTCGCACAATTAATGCTGAAAACTGGAAATCTGTCCCTGCTCCAGGGACCCACAGGAAAGCAGTGTCAAGGCTGAGACAGAGATGCCTAGAACACAGGCAGGGAAAGAAAACTCATCAACCCTGAAACCCAAGGTCAGGGTGAAGTCTAATGTTTCAAGGGGGTGAAAAAAGATTGGTATAGAAAAGGAATCATGCTGAAAGCTCACATCTCTTATGAATTCTAAAGAATGCTACGGGGTTGGGTCACAAAGGAAAGAAAAAGGGAGTTACAGAGAAGAACGGGAGAAGCCTAGACATGGCAACTGCCTCCTAGAGAACAGCAGAGAAGAACATGGGAAAAAAGCGGATGCCCAGGAGGAGCAAAGGTCCAGCCCACTGCATGCACTGGGGCGGGGGCACCAGCAGGGGTGGGCAAGAGAAGGCTGCTGGCCAGGGATGGAGGACGGGGGCTGGGAGATGTGGTGGAGACCCCGGCAGGGAGGTTTATTAGACCATCATGGGTCTAAGAGTGAGTCATAGGTCACCCTCATCAGAATCACCTGAAAAGGGATGGGACAGAGGTGGGAAAAGTTAAGACGCAGGTTCCTAGAACTCCATTCCCAGAAATAACGTCAGAGGTGGGGTGGAATCTGCATTTTACTGAATATCTAGGGGTGGTTTCAATGCACACACTGTTTGAGAACCAGTGCATCAGGCAATGAGAAAGTGTCCTAAGACAAAGAAACTAGGAAACTGGAGAGCAACCTCATCCACGGACCCTCCTCTAGAACCCACAGCTCCAGGGCTGGCCCCAGTCTGATCGTCAGCACTCCACAAGCCTCCCCAGGCCTGGCGCCCTCTATCCCAGCTCTTCCCCAGGCTGTCGGCACCCCCACACCCAGCGCCACTGGGGCCTGCTCACGCTGCAGCAGGGCAGAAAGGGAGGTCTCCACGTGAGCCCGGGACCCCACTAACCCAACCAAGCGCACACTGCCTCCTCTCAAAGAAGTGGCAGGAGGACCAGGTGGCCCTGCCATGTCCGCTCTGTATTCTGACTAATTCTCCTCAACACCTGGAGCTGACTGTGTTTCTTTCCCACGTGAGAAAGAGACCTTGACACATTTGGAACAACATGATAACAAATGACAAAGCAGAGGCTATTTCAAATGGCTCGGAGATGCTCGGCAGCCCTGACAACTTCCCAGAAAAATCTTAATTATATCTAAGAAGCCTGAGCAAGGAACGGTTAGAGGAGACAGGGGAAGGGACAGAGGAGGGACAGGGGAAGGAACTGGTACATTCCAAGCTGGAGGGCTGGATTCACCTCTGTCTCCGCACTGATGCGACTCTCTTGTCTGCTTACAGCAATCTCTTTGTACGTGACTATTACAGACAGATAATGACATAAGACAGAAGTCCTCCTCCTACTGAGATTCAAGGAAATTTCCCAAAGGAGGCTAGAAGCCTTCTTGGGTGCCTGGCTGTGTATTAGATTAAAAAAAAATAAGCACTCTACTTGGCACTTCTAACTGAGGACACACCTAATCCCAAAACTTGGCAAGTCCCGTAAGAAATGGGCAGATGAAAAGTATTTCTTCCTCTAAACAAAAATTGTGAAATAAGGTATATATAATAAATATAAATATATGTAAATACACATACACACTGTATATGTGTGTGTGTATAGGTCTTTGACCCTTATTTCTGACACAAAGCTCCTAAATCCCTTGGAATTTCCTGGATGGTAGGAGAACCTTTTGTTCTAACCAGGTAACTCTGGTGCGCTCCTTAATGGCTGCTGGATGGGGGCTAGGGAGGGGGAAGATCAAGCCATGACTAGAAACTTGTCTCTTTCAGCCTACCCCCACCCTAGAAGGGGAGAAGGGCTAGGAATTGAGTAATGGTCCATTATGCCTCTGTGAGGAAGCCTGCATAAAAATCCCTGAAGTACAGGGCTCAGAGCACTTCCAGGTGGGTGAACACAACCTCATGCTGGGAGGATGGAGCACCCAACTCCACAGGAAAGGAGCTTCTGTGCTCAGGACCCCTCTAGACCTCGCTCCTTGTACCTCTTCATCTGGCTGCGCATCTGTGATCTTATTCATCATAAACCAGTAAATGAAAGTCAGCGTTTCCCTGAGTTCTATGATCTGTTCTAGCAAACTACGAAGCCTGTGTAGGAGGTTGTGGGAATCCCTACTTTAAAGCTGTCTGGTCAGGAATGCAAGCCAGGACCCAGGACTGGTGATTGAGTGGAAGCAGGCATATGGAGCTGTGCTCTTAACCTAGGGGCTTTGCACTAACTCCAGTCAGTGTTAGAACTGAGTGAAATTGTGGAGCACCCAGCTGACATCCAGAAAGTTGGAGAATTGGTTGGTGTAGGGAGAAATCCCCATACATTTTGTGTCAGGAGTGTTGTGAGTCAAGTAAAAGAAAGTGTTGTTTATTTTAGAAATACAATTCATTCTCCAAAGACTGAATTCTGATGCTACAATCGTGTTTTGTTTTGTTTTTTCACCCAGTGCACAGGTGATAAATGGTCACTATAGGTCGGATACTCTGGATCCCATGGGGAGCAGAGCCTGTTAAGCTGCTGCCTTCCCAGCACCTAGACCTGGTTTGTGGCAACAGAGCAAATGAATAAGGAGGGCAATTCCTGATGGAAACAATTGCTACACAAAATATACACTGGGACAAAGTGTCTTCAGGGAGTTCCTTTAGACAAGAGGGGATTGAGCCTCACTGAGGAGACAAGATCAGTCATGGAAGTATCACAGAGGAGAATATTCTGGCAAAGGGACTGGAGAACATTACGAGACAGGATCAACATAGGATCGAGAAGGGCTTCTTCAAGGAACAGAAAGCAGATGGGTGGAGTTGAAGCGCGATAAAGAGAATGGTTAGCAGGTGGCGGTAGATCACACAGAGCTTCTAAGGCTGTGGGGGAATTTTCAATCTTATTCTCATAAGCAGGTGAAGCCAACAGAGGGTTTTAAGCAGGGGAGACATGTGATATAATTTGTTTGCATATTTTTAAGTCATTCTGGTTGCTGTGTGACAAAAGGACTGCAAAGGAGGAAAACTGGAAGAGAGGAGACCAGTTAGAAGCTTCTACAACATTTAATACAAGAGATGGTGGTGGCCCATCCCAGGGTGGTAGCAGTAAAATGGTCAGAAGAAAAGTCCATCATTTTGGGGATGTATTTCGGAGCCAATGGGACTTCCTGATGGATTAGAAATGGGAGACAATGTATGCACAGAAATGAAGGATGACTCCCAGATTTCTGGCACAAGCAACCAGCTGGTGACACTTACTGAGATGCGTGTGGTAAGAAGAATGGCTCCAAAGATGCCTGCACTATAATCTCCAGAAGCTGTGACTGTTACTTTACACAGAAAAAGGGACCCTGAAAATGCGATTAGAACCTTGAGATGGGGGGATTATTTTGGATTACCTGAGTGGGTCCAACCTACTCAAGTGAACCCTTAAAAGAAGAGAACTTGGAAGTAGAAGAGAGGGGTGACAGAGAAGGAAGACAGAAAAGATGCAGAAGACAGAGCCAGATTCCAAAACTGAGAAGGAGCTGGTGTGACACCACTGGTTCTGAGATGTAGGAGCCACATGCAGGGACTGAGGAGAGGCTGGTAGGAGCTAAGAATGGCCCCGCAAAAGAATAGCAAAGAAATGAAAAGCTCAGTTCCACAACTACTTGGAACTGAATTCTGTAACACCTGAATGAACAAGGAAATGGATTCTCCCCTAGAGCTTCTAGGAAGGAACATAATCTGCTAAAACCTCGATTTTAGCCCAGAGAGATCCACGCTGGACTTCTGATCCCCAGAACTATAAGATAATAAAGCTGTGCTGTTTTAAACCACTACGGTTCTGATTCTGTGTCATTACAGCAAGAGGAACCTAATGTAACTGGGAAGAATGAGGAGGAACTGAAGGTCAGGTAGAAAGAGCAAGTGTTCTGTTTCAGCTGTTATAAACCCAACTGGAATAGGCAATAAAGCATGTGGTTTTGCACATCTGGAGCTAGGTAGAAAGGTCAATGGTCATACCTGCCTTTCCTACCATGAACCCAGTAGACATAAATCCTACATACTTAGGAACTCTGCCTTGCTCCCCACTGTCAGACTGGAGCACAGTACCTGGCACACAGTAGACCCTCCATAAACAACAACTGTTGAATGAATGAATGTTGATTATCCTCTTTCAAAAAATTTCTCACTCCATGTCCCCTGTCATTCATCGCTGCATTTTCTTGCTCTCATTTGCAGCTAACCTGCTCCAAAGATTTGTCTACATTCAGTGTCCCCAATTCATCTTCTTCTATTCTCTCTTCAACTCTTCAATGCTCTCTAACCAGGCTTTCATCCCACCAGTCTATTGACCTATTTTAGTCAACACCTCCAAGGGCTGCCATCTCATTTGATCCATCAGCAGCACTTAGCACAGGTGCTCACTACTCATTCAAGCATGTTCTTCACCAGGCTTCCGGGACCACACACTCTATTGGTTCCCCACTTTCTCCCCAGGCTCTCCTCCATCTCCTTTGCTGGTACCGCTTCCTTTTCTTACACTCTCTTAACGAGGGGAGCCCTGGGCGTAGTCCTAGTCCATCTATACTTGCTCTCTTGGGGATCTTACTCAGTCTCACAATTTGAAATACCTTTATATGCCCACACTTTCCAAATCTGTATTTCAAGCCCAGGATTTGCACTTCTCCTTCTGGCCTCCTCTTAGATGTCCAGATATCTCAAACTCAACACGTCCACACCAGAGCTTCTGCTCAACCCCCACAAAGCCTGCTCTGCCCAAACATTCCCCATCTGGCGGATGGCGATTCAGTCCTTCTAGTTGCTCAGGCCCAGTACCTTATAGTCATCTTTTACTGCTCCCTCTCATACCTCAACACCATGTTCTAGGAAACCCTTTCAGCTCCAGCTTCAACATAAGGCCAGAGCCCAGCCACCTCTCGCCATGTTCATAGTCCCACCTGGTCTCAGCCACTAAGTCTTGGCTGGATTGTCTCCTCACTCTCCTGGCTGTTTCCAGCCCTGCTCCCTGACACTCTAGTGAGCAGTGAAAACCATCCCTGAAAACGTTAAGTCCGATGATATCCCTTCTCTCTCAAAATCCTTCAGTGACAACCTCCCTCCTCCATGGCAGAAAAATCCCCAACTCCTTAGAGCAGATCTGACCCGCTGGAAGCTTCTATGACTTTACCTCCTCCTATTCTCCCCCTTACTGCCTCCTGGATATTCCTAGGACAGGACAGACACACTCCCATCCCAGTTCAATAGGAGCTGTCTCCTCCGCCTGGAGCATTCTCCCACCTACTGGCCACTGCTGCCTTCCTTCAAGTCTAGACTCAAATACCACCTTCTCAAGGAAACACATACTAACTTGTTAATAGTCATCCTCTCTTCATGATCCTGAACCCCTGGCCTACTCTATTTGTAGTTTTCTCCATAGCAATTATCACCCTCCAACATGCTATACATTATCTGTTTATCATGTCTGTTGATTATCATGTGCCTTCCCCTAAATAGAATGTAACTCCACAAGGACAGAAATCTTCACCTATTTTGTTCACTGTTAACCGAGAATAGTGTCTGGCTCATGATAAGCACTTAATTAATTTTTATTAAAATAAGAAATGAATGAACAAAAGTATAAGCTAATGAAGGTGCATGCCCAGTTACTAAGGGGTTATGATCCAAATGACTGTGTCCCATCATCTTTTTATTTCTCATTTCAAGATCTGCCTGGCACATGACAGGGATTAGAAGACAGCTGCTAAGTAAACACACAAATGACTATTCCCTTGGGATCACAAGGCCCACAAAGATAACCCAGAGACAAACACCACCAGCTTCTCCTTCTGGGTCTGAAAATTCCTCTAACCCAACACACAAACCCTCCCCCATCCTGATCCCAAGGCTGGGCAGTCTAGATCATGGGAAGATGGCTTGGGATGAAGGAAAAAATGTGTTAAGCTGGTGCTTAAGTGGATCAGATGAGCAATTAGACAGTTGGAAGAGGCAGCTGCTCCCTCGCTGTGGGCACTGCACCACTTAGAGAGGCAGCTGGCGGCCACCGAAGGCTCCATGTGGCTGAGCACCCAGAGCCCATCAGATGGCTGCTGCCTTGTAAGGGTGTGAGCCAGAGAGTGGAACTTTCCCGGAGACGCCACAGGACGGAGACCAGGCTGCAGGAGGCTAGGCTGCTGGCACCAGGAGGAGCAGGCAGCTCCAGGGTGGTGCACTGAGGCCGCCCTTCTGAGCAGGAGTGAGAACAAAGGTCAGTGGTGGACTAGGAAGTGAGCACCTGTTCACAGAGCGGGTGTTAATAATCAGAATGGTTGTTATTATTGATTACTGGGTTATTATTGTCTCAGCGAGCATTTACTGAGCATGTCATATAAACAAAGGAGTGCACACTACCTCATTTAATTCTCTCAGTAATCCCATTTAGTATGTACACGCCTCCATTTTGGACATAAGAAAATTAAATTCCCAAGAGGTCAAGAAGCCAGCTGGTGGTGAGGAGGGCTATGGCTCAGGGTCCAGGGGAGATTCCCGTAGGTCATCAGGTGGGAAGCCCAGATCGCACCTTAGTGGCAATCCTCCATTTCCCAACTGCCAACCAGGGCGGTCAAATGTTTTGGGGCCTAAGGCAGAGAATGTAAAGTTTCCTTTAAATCTAAATCTGTCACTTTGAGGTTTGAGGATGTGACCTGTGGACTGTGTTTCTCTGTCACTTAATTCCTTTTCTGGAAATCCTTACGGATGTAGAGAAAACCTGGTTAGAACAGGGGAAGAGGTGGTTTGGGACAATAAGCAGGGCCTAAAGGAATGCTGCCACTTTCTTTCATAGAAATTAATTAATAGCTTCTTATCACAAAGTTTGAGCCATTAAAACCCCAAAATAGCCCTGGCTGGTGGCACAGTGGATAAGATGCTGGCCTGCGAACCCAACAGTTGCTGGTTCGATTCCCAACCAGGGCACATAACCAGGTCTCCAGCCAGGTCCGTAGCTGGAGGCAGGTGAAAGACAACCATACACTGATGTCTCTCTCCCTTCCCCTCTCTCTGAAAACAATAAATAAAATCTTTTTTTAAAATACCATGAAATAGCAGTCCACCAAGAATCAATAACATCAATGGTTATAATAACAACCTATATTTATTGAGTTCTCACTGCTGTTCTAAGTTCTCCCCACATTTTAGCTCATTTTAAACCTGAGAACAGTTCTATGAGGAAGGAACTATTATTGCCTCCTCTTTACAGATGAGCAAATGGAGGCAAAAGTGGGTTAGGTATTTTTCTCAAGGCCAAAAATCCAGTAAAAGGCACAGGCGAGACTCCACCTAGCAGTTTGACTTCTGACTGTGCTCCTGTGATATCCGGACCCAGGAGGCCAGGCAGGAAACCCTCAGGGAGCTTCAAGACAGAGCAGCAGACAGCTCCTTCCTGTGCCATCCTCCCCAACACCAAATCCAGTCTCCTAGGAGAGCACACCAGCCCACGGCTGACTGTGAGTGATCCTGACTTTCCCTGGAAGAAAACTACACCACTGGCAGTGTCTCTGGACGCAGACAGGACACTTTCAGGAAAGCCTTGTGTTTCTGCACTGAGCTCAGATGTCACTTCCTCCAGGAAGCCTGCCCTGAGCTACCCAAGACAGCCAGTCTTTCAGCCCTCTCAACTTCCCGTGTGCTGCAACTGGAGCAGTTACAATCTAATGTTTCAACTATTTGTACACAGATACATCTACCTCATTTCTCTGGCACAGAAACAGATCATGGAAAATGGAAACACTGATTTACTTTCACAGGCAGGATCATGAGGTCCTCTAAAAACGCTGTTTAGTTCAATGTTGTTTCATTATAACATTGATGAGATATCACAGAACCTAACTCCTGTTTATATCAATCAGCCTGTGGTAAAATTTGTTTCATTATATATTGCTTTGCTTAAAGTCACAGAACCTACTAGCAATGTTCAATGAGGGCTTACCATGCTTCTCACTCACTCAACAAATATTCACAGAGAATACTGTGCACTAGTTACCTAGTCCAGGACTTGGCAGAAGGCAGAAGAGACAAAGTCCCTCAAAGAGCTTACACTCTAGTGGGGCATCGGACAACCCAACAAGTGAATTTTATGTCAAGGGCTATGAGCTACATAGAAAAATAAAGTCACATTAGGGGTGCTATTCTAGATAGGATAGCCTCTTAATAAAGTGATATTTAAGCAAAGACCTAAAGGAAGAGGGGAAGAAAACCATACAAAGGTCTTGGATGTAGAAACTCCCAGGACAGCAGGACAGCAGAGCAGCAAGAACAAGTTCTTTGAATCAGAAACATGACCCAGAAGGAGGAGGGGAGGTGTCTTTTGGGCAGGATTGTGGTAGGAAACAGACCAAAAGGGGCTGGAGCTATGTGGGGTTCGGAGGGCCATGCTCAGGGCCTGTTGTGTCCCAAGGACTAAGGGAAGCCTGAGAGACTAGAGGCAGGTGAGGGACATGGCCCAACTTCCATTTTCAAAGGGTCACTCTGAAGGCAGCGAGCACTCACCAGCAGGGCGGCCCGGCCAGGGTGCACACAGAGACATCAGTGAGGAGACTGCTGTGAAAATCCAAGCATGTGATGAGACAACTTGGATGGTGTTGGGGGGTGGGGCATGAGAATCCCATGCTGGCAACTAACACAGAGGGATAGTTCCTCTGGGATAAAAATCACATTGGAAATCACCCTTGCATAGTCGCAGGGTTGGAACTAGAATTACAAGTGGCTGATGTCACAATTGGTTTTCTTTTTTAATCCACACTCCAACAGCACCTCCTGAGCATTCCATGTAAGGAACCCAACCAAACAAAAGCAAAACTAGTCTGGAAACTGCTTGGAAGTTCGACTTTTCGACCTTAAGTGAAGTTGAAAATAAATTAAATGTTGAAATACTCTGCTGGGTAATATCACTACAAAATGTGGGCCCTGTTGTACATTTTGTGAATGAGACACACCCACAGCTCTCATGCTGAGACACTGCCACCTGTGTCAATCACCAACCACTGGTTCCTTTCTCAGGCAAATCATCGCTCATTTCAGGCACTCCCTTATTTGCTTCATCTGAAGAGGAGCTGCCCTCAGTTGGAACTCACTTATTTTTACCCATAGAATCATTTTCAGGGAAAAGCAGAAGAGATTGTGAAGGTCATAGGAGACTTAGGTAACGGCAGACAGTATGAAGAAAAAAGTTCTATCTAAATGGGCTCCTGGTCCTGCCCGTTAATCTCCTACTTCTCTCCCAAACGCTTCAGCACTTCCACCCCAAGTGCCAACCAGGTTCCCTGATCTAGGTGACTACAACAGCAGCCAACTGATCACCCTGCACCTTTGTCTTTGTCAGTTCTCTCTCCAAGGTGCAGGGAAAGGTGATACAATTAAAATGCAGATAATCCTGTCAGTCCCTTATTTATCTTAAAGATCAGACCCTTTCCTGGAACCTGCTTGGTCCTGCATGCTCTGGACTCCGCCCCACCCCGCTCTCTGAGCTGCTACACTATGGGCTGCTTTTCCATTTCTCCAACACCCTCTCCCCACCCTCATCCCCGTCCCAGGCCTTCTCTACCTACTAGACAACCAGATAACCAGGAGAAAGACAAACACCCTCCCTCTCTTCAGATCTGAGTTCCAGCATCTCTTCGGTAGAAAGGCTGCCCCTGACCCACACCTCCCATCCTCACACCTGAGCAGATCCTCCAAAGCTGCTGCTTTTGTCTGACCACTATAGGCCTGGGATCGTTTTTCTCAAGACAACTGCAAATTGGCCCTTCTGAACTGTCATATAAAAAGGTTACCCTTTGACTCTAGGACTCAATCAATGATCAAGTTTAGCACTATTTTTGATCCGAAGCTTATCTCAGCTATAACCACCCCCCACACACATACAAAAGGGATTATTACTGTCTCACACCAGCATCCTCTCCTTTCTCCATGCCATCCAAAGCCACATGCCAAAACTTCTGCCAGCTAGATGTTCTTGAAGACATCAAGACACATGCCTGTTTCTGAATAAGGGCACCACTTATTTCATCACTGAATTTATTTCAGTATTGCTATATATTAGCTTAAATTACAGACTCCAAGGAAAGGGATAACAAGTTCAATACACGTAGACACATGCCTGGTCATTATTAATGCTTTGCAAAGAAATAATAACAGAAAGAGAAATACAATAATAGAAATGGAAATATGGAGGCTTACTACATGCCAGGCACTATGTTAATTACCTTTTGTGGACTCACTTAATCTGTGCAAAAACTCTAAGAAGTGACCATTGTCAATATCCCAATTTCACCAATTACAAAAATAAGACTAAGGAAATGATTAACCCACGGTCAATGGGCTACTAAGTCCAAACACATAACCTTTCCGCTGTCAAGCAAGACAACCAGTTCCTGCAGCAGAAACTCCGTCCCCTGAACCAACTCCTCTCTCCAGAACGCACCACTGACCTCAGACCCAGCCTACCCCACAGCAGCCAACACAAGTGAGTCTCCAGCCAAAGGCACAGATGTGGCTCCTGCAGAAGACAACTTTTGTTTCAGAACATCAACCAAGGCCTGTCAATTGTGCCATAAGTCAGAAGGCAAGTGACACAGGTATGAGCCAAATGTCAACCACAGGGTTGGACTGGACCCAAAAAAATTTTTAAAGGAATAAAATTAAATTCCTTTAAGCACTATAAACATGTTTAAGAGAATTTGTTTTCTTAAATATAACCAGGAAAGGTCAGCATCTCTTATGCTAGATGAGACGTCAGCGGGAACACGTCTCTATAAGGCAAGGCCCAAGTGTATCTTCCTCGGCGCTGCCTAAGGAGGCAGCAGCCATCTCCTACTTGCACCGTGGCTGCCCTTAGGCCCCTTGTGAAACCCAAAATTATCAAAAAGAGGACCAAGAAGTTCACCCAGCACCAGTCAGATCAACAGGTGGAAATTAAACATAAATGGCTTAATTTAGGAGACCCAGAGGCATTGACGATAGGGTGCACAGAAGATTCAAAGGTCAGATCTCGATGCCCAACACGCTTCCGGGGGCAAGGAGAATACAAAGCCCATGCTGCCCAGTGGCTTCAGACGTTCCTGGTCCACGATGGCAAGGAGCTTGAAGAGCTACTGACGTGCAACAAACCTTCCTGTGCTGAGATTGCTCACAACATCTCCAAGAACCTCAAAACCACTGTGGGCAAAGCAGCCCATCAGAGTCACCAATCCCAACGTCAGGCTGAGCAGCGAGGGAAATGAATAGATGGCATGTGTGCAGGTTATATTTGTGTTAATAAAACCATAAAAACCTGCCCTCCCCCCAACAAGATGATGATAGCAATTCAAAGTAATCATAATAGCAGTCACACACATATTGGGCAGTTTCTAAAAAGAAAGGAGGCCACCCTACTAAGCGCTTGACATACATCATCACAGTGTATCACAGGCATACAAGTCAACCCCGCGTGGAGCTCTTCTGGTTACATCATGGTGAAACTGAGGCTGGGCCACATCACACAGCTCAGCCGAGGTCAGGTAAGCTAATAGGAGCAACGCTAGATTCTGCCTTAAGGACGACAATTCCAGAGCCCAAGCTCACACCTACCACATAACTGATCCAACAAAAAGGGGAAACATCACCTTTCAATTCACCTTTTAGGAGCAGTTTTTGTAGGGGGAAAAATCAGTGTTCTCTGTCATAAGAAAAACATGCCCTTTCAGGCTTATTTTTAAAGCAGTGTTATAACCACTTAGGTGGGTCCTACCTGAAGCCTCATCAAACCAGCGTTATAATTAGATCCACTAATAAATTGCCAAAACAAATCTGGAAGGAGAAACGTGACTGTTCTTTTGAGAACACAAAACTGTCATTTCAAATTAAGTAACAGTAACAAATGGTGAGAAATGTGACTGCAGAAGCAGCACACATCTGTGCTTGAGCGTTAGCTAGCGATCCTCCTTGTTAATCCTGCTGCAGGAGACAGTTCTCAGGGTGATGGGACAGTCTTTCAAAGATGGTGCACCATCTTCCCTTTAGGTAACACTGGGCCCAAATCAATACTGAAAAGACTATTTTGTTTCTAGGAGCACAAGAAACCCTCCATCCCATACATGTGATTTGTGATTATATAAAGGGGAAAACAGAATCCTTTGTTCCATTCCAGACACTGCTTTATCACCCTGAGGGGAGGACAGTAACTGCCAGGTTCTAGCTCAAGTTATCCTGCAATCTCACATCCCATGAGTCCCTCAGCCCAATGTGTTCCTACTTAACTATTAAACTCATCACAAGGCATCAGATGATATTACCAATAGCCAAAGAAGACACCAGGCATGTAAGAGATGAACAGCCAGGTGGCAGAATGGGAGAGACCCAAGCTCAGAGGTCAGCAAGGGCAGGATAGGAAACCTGCCCCAGCACTCCCTCTACAAGCTGGATGACAGCCCAGGCTAGGCTCCAGGGCCTTGGTCACGTGTAATGCATGAAGCCTAGCTGTGCCTGGCACATGCCCTAGGGTGACTGACCTCAGTGCCCATTTAGTTTATTCATATTCAACTAGGTGTATGGATCAGTGTGTGCGTGAGAGAGATGCCAGCCCTACATTAAAAGATACAGAAAGAGAGGGAAAGGAGAGAAATAATGCCACTACTGTGTGCCGTCCCCCAGTTTCATTCAATGGAGCCTGTGTGCCAGAACAGGGAAACAGATGTGTGAACTACTGTTCCTCCCCAGGAGTCTTGGCAGCCACCTACTTCTTCCAGTATGAGGCTTGAGGCTTCAGGTGAACCAAGAGGTTGTAGGACAGGGAGGGGAGGGGGACAGAGGAGGAGAGTGTGGGAGTGGGAGAAAATGAAAATGACCTTCTTAAATACCCACCAGCCTGAAGTCACCTGGTGTTTGACATCAGAAACAACATCGCTTGGAGAAGGAGTCACTACAAAATTGTGCCTTCCTAAAGGACTTCCCAGAGTAGTTTGAGCAATACAAATGACAAGAAAAAAATGAAGATTAATAGTGCTTTTGGATAACAGATCATATTTCCATTAAACCTATTGCTTTCATTTGTATTTACTGCCCTCTTCAAAGCACCTCTTTTCCCTCCTTCTACGTATATCTTTAACCAACCACCACCATCTTGCTTGGCACACGACTAACGTCGACTCTGCTTCATCCCTGCATGAAGTCAGCTGTTAAAGAGGTAAGAAATTGGCAAAAGTATCTTCACTTTCTGGCGGGCTGTATGTGACTCTCTCACGATAACAATAGCCAGCCAAGCCGACATCCCTGAATGCCTGGGACAGACAAGAGCTCTTCTCTGTGAAACTCAGCAGCCTAATGCTGCTCTCAAATGAGACAGAGCTGGCTGCTTCCAACACAAAAGTCAAGAGGGCTGTAAACAGCAACACTCACAGGATTCACGATCAAAAGATTGATTGTATCTCTTCTTGGAAAAGTCAGGGCACTGGTAGCTTCTTCCAGCTGGTACCCCCCTCTCCCATGGTGCATTTCTTGTGAGTGCTCTACCACTCCTAAGAAATTACTGATGAAATTTGCTATATATTAGAAGCCTGAAGTCCATTCACCCAACTTTTTGTTAGGAAAGTCAGTTCTCCCCAGTTTTCAATGCCACCGACTCTATCTAACCCAGGATGGACCAATCAGAGCCCTGCAATCTCCTTGGCCAGCTGCAGGTGCTGAGATTAGCATGTTGGAGCCAGTGCAACTCCAGGAAACTGGTGCAGAGCTTCTGCACCTCTTCCACACTGGACTTGAACTACAAAGAATCAAAGTTCTAGAGCTGCTGCAATCATCTTACAGTTAGTCATGCACAGAGACTGACCTGCCTGATTATGGGGCCAATGGGGAGGAAAGCAAAATTAAAAGAAAGACAGGGCCATAAACACAGACAAGGAGAGAAACATGGACAAAGAAATACTAACAGACATAAAAGCACACACAGGTAAAGACAGACAAGCAGACCTAGAGACAAAGTCCTGGTAACACCAAGACCTTGATTCAGCAGTGCCTGAAGCCAAAAAATGTTTGTTACATAAATCAATAAACTCCATTTGAATATGAAACAGAATTATTAATGTTTAGGATCTCTTGCCTCAATATTAACTCAATTGTGTTCTTCTACTTATAACAATGATTTCAAAGGGACCACCAGGTCAAGACAAACAAGAAGAATTTTACTCAATAATCATTAAATCCTCTTAAAAGTCACCTAGTCATTTTATGAGATTACAGTTAGAAAATTAGAATCCTAGTTAATTTGACCCAATTTAGAGCTCACCTAGAAAGTAACCAGATAAAAAGTGACATTTACAAATAAATTTAAAAAGGCAGTAAATTGAGACTTGTTCCAACACTTACACATACTATCAAGTTTAACTATTTAACATAGTATAATGTAAGTGTTCACCAACGGATTCAGTACAATAGGAAAAGATACCAGATAAAGGCCCTAAAATGCTGGGGCGGGGCGGGGGGGCGGGGTTTATATCATGATAAAGACAGAAAAGCGGTATCACAAACTACTGAAAGAGAAGAACTGTTACAAAGGGTACAGAACAAAACAACAGGTTAATTAATGGGTGGGGGAGGAGCAGGGACAAGTCAGACCCTCTACATCTTATACTACCATAAACTCTAAATGTACGAAAAAGATTTAAGTTTAAAATAAGTCAAAATATGACAAGAATCTAGTGTGGAAGAACCATGGACATGGACAACATGTGGGATTGACTTTGAGGGGGAGTGGGTGGGTGGGGAAGAGGACAGGGGGGAGCAAAAAGGGGATGGATGTAATACAACAACAATAAAATTAAAAATAAATAAATAAATAAGTCAAATAGATGTAATACAACAAGTTAAAAAAAAAAAGTCAAAATAAGAAAACACTAGTTCTCAGGACCTATAAGAAGTTTCCAAATCAATGGAAGAAATTACAAAGAGAAGTCAACAGATTTGATTTGGTGAAAATTAAAAACTGTTACATGTCAAAAAAAAAAAAAAAATACACCAAAACATGGAAAAAAAAATTTACCACAAATTGGTATTCTTATAAATAAGAAGCTCAACCAAATAAAAAATAGAAAACCATAAAGTTCTGAGAGGAAAGAAATCAAGACTGACAATTATTTGACAGTAAAAAACAAGCCAACAAGTGATCAACATACTTGGGAAAAAATACAACCATTGTAGAAATACAAAATAAAACTTGCTCTCAAATTAGCAGAGTGAAAATAGTACGGCTTACTAGGAGGAGAATGAAGAGGCATGTGCACACTTAGCAGTGTCAGCATGTTTTCTCTCAGCACAGGGTGGCGCTCTCCCCCAGGAGCTTTAAATAGGCAAACGCTTCTCTTCACAGGAGCATACCCTAAAGAAGTCCTTAGAATCACATACTAAAACGTCTGCATAGTGCTAGTAATAATAAAAACAACTTTAATGCCCATCTGCAGGCAGTATAAAACATCATGAAGCCATTAACACTGTTAAGAAAAAATAACAACATGGAAAGTTGCTCCTGACCATAACCCCAAGTGAAATGAGAGAACACAAAATAATATACATAGAATGATCCTGATTTGTTTTGTATAGACACATACAAAGGGAAAAGATTAAAAATTGATACTTCAAATATCATGAAAGCGGCTATTTCTGATTAATAAAATTAAAGGTGATTTTTTTCTTTGTTCTACTCCCTATTGTTAAAATGCTCTCTAATAAATGTACAGCCCTTTATAATTGAAAAAAATATATATATAAATACAACATACAGATATGTGTTATAGAATTGTTTACCTGAAACCTATATAATTTTAACAAGTATCACCTCAATATATTAAACTAAGAAAAAGAAAGAAAACGCACACTTACACACAGACATTTTTTAGTAGAAATAGCCTTTGTTCAGCACTTGGTGAACATTTTCTAGGTACATAGCACTGAGCTGGGTACTTTGGAGTACAAAAGCAAGTACTTTCATCCTCAAGAAGTTTACAGTCCAGTGAGCTAGATATAACCCAGGAAATGGTGTTGAGCGATTTAAAAATCTATAAGCCAATCCTGGCCAGGTGGCATCGTTCCAATACTCCAAGGTTGAAGGTTCAATTCCAGGTCAGGGCACATACAAGAATCAATCAATGAATGCATAAATAAGTGGAACAACAAATTGATGTTTCTTCCTCTCTCACTCTTCTCTCTTGCTCCCCCCCACCCCACCTCTCTAAAAATCAATTAAAAATTTTTTTTAATCTATAAGCCAACCAAATGTTGAATATTGAGGCAGACATAAACTCCACTGGTCACCCACACGCCATCTCTAATACCTGCTTAGCACACTTCTTATAGTGCACTTACTATGGAGTAATCACTCAAAGAACATCAGCTGCTCCTGGCACAGCCTCTATAACCGTGGTGGCATAGCCTTGCTGGCATGCATACCCTCCTTCCTCCCCCATGGCAGAAGCCCAGTTTTATGCAGGGAAGCCATACACAAAGCCCATACCTCCCCTACACCCAAGTGGTGCCGCTAAATCCAGCCAGTAAGATGTAAACTCAAGTTGCTAGATGGTACTTTGAAGAAAACTCAACTGAAGGACAGAAGGTAGACCTGAGGCCTTTCAATCTCTGCTTTCTCCCACAGAGATGTACTAGAAAGACTTGTAAATAAATACATGAAGACTGAAGCTCACTGCCTCCTTTCTCTAACCTAGCCTTTTGGTTCAATCAATAGGATTTATTAACTGTTGGAACAGTTGATGGATGTTTGTTTAATGAGATTGCATCAAATTAGTATGAAGCAGCCAGAGATATAAAATCCAAACCTACAGTATTAGGAGATAAACATGGAAAGCAGTTCAGGATCATCTATGCAACCAGGGCAGCATATATTTAAAACAGAGAGACCAGGTTTTACATCACACACGTCCTCTTCTCCCGGCAAAAGTAAGTCCTACAGAAATAGAAAACTACTTTTCCAATAACCCCTAAAGTGTTATTTATTTCTGAATCCTTACTAGTTACACTATTTAGTTCCCTCAGGCTTCCATACACTGTCAAAAAGAGCTGTGATTATAAATCAGAAGTTACACTCCAAACATACACACACAGATCAAATTTATAACCTGTTTTCACCCACCTTTTATTGTGTTTCAGTTTTCTATTCAAAACACTGATTTTCTTTTCAATAAAGAAATGTGAGTGCAAATATTTTTTACCCAGAGGTTTTTCTATTTCCTCTGTGTTATTTTGAGTCTTGCCACTGAAACAGAACGCAAAAATCCTGAAGAATATTCCAACATTGCACAGATACCAATATAGGAGAGTAATGGGAAAATGGAAAAGCAGAAATAGTGATTTCCATAATAAAATCCTGACAAACTCAGGCAATAGTGCAAGGGAAAACTTTGCCTGAAATGCTCCCATCCAGCATGCCAAATACTACCTCAGAATGGGAAAATGTATCTTTGTGGTTTTCTAACCAAATTTCCAATTAAATTCTATAGGCTGAGGGCACTGGCTCCGGTACTGAGGCTACAGCGCACTGGGTGCTGACTTCTGGGTCACTTCTGCCAACTTTGGGAAATGCAAATCATAACCAAAATGAGCTATTAGGTCACATCTATTAGAACGCCTATCACTAAAAAACTAAATCAAACAAATAAACAAACAAAAAAAAGGGAACAAATGTAAGCAAGGATATGGAATGACTGAAACCTTTATTTCCCAACGCTGGAATGTGCAGTCACTATGGAAAACAGTGTAACAGTTCCTTGAAATGTTAAAACACCGTGTTACCATTTGACCCAGCAATGCCACTCCTAGGTATATACCCAAGAGAAATGAAAAGCATGTTCACACAACATGTACAGGAACATTCATAGCAATGCGGTTCACAATAGCCAAAACAACCCAAATGTCCATCAGCTAATGGATACATAAAATGTGGTCTGCCTATACGTACAATGGAATGCCAGTCTTAAAAAGGAATGAAGTAATGATACCTGCTACGTACAATACGAATGAATCTTCACATTACGCTAAATCAAAAAGGCCAACCATGAAGGGTCACATATTATATACCACTCTGTTTAGAGTAAGTGTCCAGAATAGTCAATTCCATAGACAGAAAGTAGATTGGTGTTGCCAGGGGCTAGAGGGTAGGGCATGGCTGCTCCCAGTGGGGAAGAGAATTCCAACAAAGAATTACATAAATGGTGGCATAACTGCAACTGGGCTGAGGCTGACCAAGTGAAGGGAAATAACCCGCCTGCCTGCCTCCTCTGAATGACTGGCCCCTGAGCCCTTAGGCCTTGTGCCTATGGCTGATGACCAAAGGATACAGGCTCTGGCCTGTTTATTTTTTTTCCCTTGGGGTGGAGGGTGGGGGATGAGGGGTAGGGGTCCAAAAAAAAAACAAAGTCAGTGCAAAGACTGGAAGAGGAAGAGGGCATGACTCCTGAGAACTGCAGAAGGACACAGGCCTGTGGCCAGAAGAGAGAAGAGTGAAGCAGTGTGTGTATGGGGGCAAGGGGCCCCGGGACAAGGGGATGAGGCTGAGGAGACTGCGGGCTGGGCCACAATGGTATGAAAAACAATGAGGCACCCATGAAGGGTTTTTAAGCAATGACATAATGATATAAATTGAATTGTATATTAAAAAGACCAGAATCCATAGTTATTTTACGGATGAACATAGCTAATAAAAATGAAGGTACTTTATATACTCTCGACATATCATTGTGAGACACAAAACCGGAAGAAAAGTTCATCAGAGTCCTTTCTGTATCAAAGGCCAGGACTTGCTGGTCTTCTGTGATCTCCCTACAGGCTGTTCTCAGGGGATTATCACCACGCCCTCTCTAAAGATGAAGCCCATAAAGCTCAGCAAAATGGCTTGTCACAGGACACAACTCAACAAAGGGTATGGCCAGGGCCCACCCTACAGCAAGCCTGATACCTAAACCTCTCCCTCTGCAACTCTCCAGGGCTCAGCACAAAACATGTGCTCATCAAACACAATCAGCCACCTACACTCCTTTACGCACAAGGGTCTTGAGACCCGTGCTTTGCTCCTATAGTAACAGGCTCCAGGCAGTAACTCAGTACCAAGTCCTTGGAGCTTTGGGGGAATTATACCGGGGTGAGTACCAGATTAAATTTCAACTACCGCACTGAGATGCACCTTGGGAGACTAAAAACCAGAGCTGTGCTTTTGTTTATTGAAGGAAAAGCCCAGGAGTCAAGCTTTTAGACCACGTCTACCACCATGGGAAGGACAGCACAGAGATCTCGACAGGGCTTACAGATGCTTTTCCACACTGAAAGATCATAAACCTTTTTAAGTACCTTCAAACAAAGGATTGAAGATCTCATCCTCAAAATATGGACTGCCAAAGTGCCTAAACCAGGCCAACTGCTAAAAACCTAAACTAGAGGACACTGTAAAAGGGAAGGACAAATTATGACCATTCATATGTTAGAAAAATGTGACCCCAATAAAACAAAAAGCCAGTTATTTGTGCTATAAGGTCAATTAATAAAAGGCATTGCTGGTTAAAAAACACAAAGCATTTTTATTGATGCCAAGCCCTCATATAACACAGCAAAAACATGTAAAATGTTTATGCCAAGAAAATGGGCTGATAATTCAGCAAAAGGAAATTTTATTTATAAATACAGAAAATAACATTCCATCTCCATCACAATTGAGGAAATACAAATACAACCAGCTAGAATTTTGCCTACTGGTGTTTAAATAGTAACCTTCCATTTATGCTAGACAGAGTGGTCAAGAGACCCTTTTTGATGGTGACACTTTCAAATGACACAATTCTTCTGGGAACAATATGAAAATCCATAGCAAGAGTCAGTAACAACAGTCAGAAAAAAACATAGCATTACATCCAGCAATTTTGTTTTGGTACCACACCCCTCCAAGTAACTGAAAAAATAAGAAAATTCTGTATACAAGAGACATTCCTTGCAGCATCTTTCAGTAAAATAACAGTAAAAAAGGGTACACAACAGGAAGCTGACTAAACTCTGGTCTCCCTTCTAGATGAAATATCAGTGCAATTGTTATAAATTGGAATTAGGCAGTCTACATACTGATAGAGGAAGTCTTAAGAGAGATGATTACGAGGAAAAAAGCGAGATGCAAAAGTGTATGTATAGTATGAGTTCAATATTTTTTCACTAACTTCTTGAATAAAATTAATAAACAATACAACATCTTTATTCATTGAAGTGTGGACTGTGTCATATGACAAACTTCTTGGAACAAAGTCAGCTTTCATACATTTCTGGATAAAAATGTAACATTAAAAGATAGGAACTACCTCTAAATTCAAAAGCATAGTATTTTTTTTACTTGAAAATATTTCTATTAGTCTTCTGTGTCACAACTGTATGAACAATCTTACAGTACGCATGAAGAATACAATGCAGATTGGTGATTGCCAGGGGCATGGGGTTGGGGTGGGAAAAACGAGTGAAGGGGATCAAGAGGTTAAAAAACAAAAAAAAAATATTACCAGAATATCTCTCCTGCTATTGTTCAGAAAGGCAAGGCATATACTTATACACTTATTTTTTTTAATTTAATTTTATTGTTGTTGTATTACATCCATCCCCTTTTCCTCCCCTCTGACCCCTTCCCCACCCACCCACTACCCCCCAAAGTCAATCCTACTTGTTGTCCATGTCCATGGCTCTTCCATACTAATTTCTTGACTAAACTGCCCCACCACTTTGCCTCCTCCTCCCCACTCCCCTCAACCTCCTCCCCCCTCCCCCTTGCCCACTGAAGGCCTATTCACTGTATTCATGTATCTGGTTCTGTTTTGCTTGTTGTTTGTTTTGTTCATTATTATCCTATAATGGGTGAGATCATATGATATTTGTCCTTCACTGACTGGCTTATTTCACTATGCATAATGCTCTCCAGTTCCATTCATGTTGTTGCAAAGGGTAGGAGTCCCTTCTTTCTTTCTGCTGTGTAGTATTCCATTGTGTAAATGTACCAAAGGTTTTTGATCCAATCATCCACTGATGGGCACTTAGGCTGTTTCCAGCACTTGGCTATTGTAAATAGTGCTGCTATGAACATAGGGGTACATAGGTTCTTCTGAATTGGTGTTTCAGGGTTCTTCAGGTATAGTCCTAGTAGTGGAATTGCCGGATCAAAAGGCAGTTCCATTTTTAGTTTTTTAAGGAAACCCCATACTATTTTCCATAGTGGCTGGATCAGCCTGCATTCCCATCAACAGTGCACCAGGGTTTCCTTTTCTCTACATCCTCACCAACACATGTTGTTTGTTGACTTGTTGATGATTGCCATGCTGACAGGTGTGAGGTGGTATCTTATTGTGGTTTACACTTATTCTTATCATCTAGCATCAGCATTATGCACAATGATATTTTTTAAGAGTCTGAGAGGTGGAAAAATCTTTTGAAAGATGTCCTGTGTCAGGGTGTGGGGGTAGCTAACATGGAGGCAGCACATACCTTTGGACTTTGATTATACCTGTACTTTAGTTAAAACTGTAACAGTCAATGTTTACATACCTAGCCTGTCCAGAAAGTGATCATGGAACCAGCCAGGGAAGCTCTTGGGAAAGAGTTAATGAAGTTAGCTTGTCCAGAGGTCCCTGGTGAAGTGATAATAAAGCATAAAGCATATGGCCCAATAGATAATCCCCTTTGCTCTTTCTGGTTAATGGATTTTGATTAATGAACTAATCCTTCGAAGTTTACCTGTGTAACTTCACGTAGCCACTAGGATAAAAACCCAACCCAGTGATGTCAAGTCGAAGACTACTTCTCTAAAAGTCTCTTTTCTTGCCACTCTGCATTTTCCTTTTTCCCTGTTTTCCTTCCCCCAATAAACTCATGGCTTGATTCCACAGAGGTCTCTGGGTGTGATTTCTCCAAGCAAGGCTGCCCTGACATCCTGTTGTCCTTATGTTCTCTAGTAAACTGGTAGAAAGGGACTGAGCTTGAGAACCCAAATGAGTAAATGAACTTTGCTCCCTATTTAACTAACCTGAGCCTCAGTTTTCTCATCAGCCAGTTTAATCTTTACCTGGCTTGTTATGAGGAAATAAACCCTTATTCTTAAAAGCCACAACTGTTAATTGCAGCCAAAATCATTTCTAGGTAACAAAGGAGTATTAATTCTCACTTTGTATTTGTTTTTGTATTTTTTTTCCCAAACTAACTCAAAGATAAGTGTTTGGGGCATTCAAGACCTATCAGCTGCTCATTGGTCAAAAAGACAAATGCTGACGCTTATCCACCTGCAGTTTTGCTTGATATACCTTATTAAACAAATTAACAACTGGCCCAAAGTGGCATCACTCATGATAAAAGCCCATGACACCAAACCTACATTTAATACCTGAGCTAACTAAACACCTGAAGTTTCAACCTCTCTCAGAAACATAATCAACTGGTATGGAATTTTCTGGTTGGCCTTTTCTTCATCCGTCAGAAGGCAACCTACATAACAAAAACCCTTCTTTATCTCTTCCCACAAATAAAAGATGTCTAGGCCTCAAAAATCATCCTTTCTTTTCTTTCACTAATAGCTCTCTTGCCTATCCTTCTTCCTATAAAATCTTCCCAATTTGTACACATCGTAGGAGTGCCCTTCTAGTTGTTAGATGGGATGCTGCCCAAGTCATGATGAATCTGTAATAAAGGCACTTAGACCTTCCAATGTATTCAGTTGAATCTTGTTTAACATCTTAAAGCATTTTGGCATTTCCACTAATGTTGAAAGGGCCCGCCCAGAATTTGGGCAAGGATAATGGGCCCGTTGGCAGAACTGTCCAAGGTCAAAAAATGCTATGTCACTAAAGAAAGAGGGTTAGTTTGGATTATGCAAGCTTGCCGCGGTATTTATAAAGGAATCTTTACTTGGTGCTGCAGAGGGCCCAGCAGATGGATTACTTATAAAGAAAATGTGACTGTTTATTTGAAAAATAAAAAAATAAAAACCATTTTTTGCAACTGGTAAATCATTGCTTGACTTTTTTCCCAACCAGGAAGCCAAAAATGTTTCTTAAGTTTAAGAACCAGTTCCTGGGTCCAAAGAACAGATTTAAAGGCATCTTTCAAGGTACTTTACAAGCAAGTCTGGTCAACAAATAAGAGCTAACTTTTTAAGTGTTTTAATTTTGGTTTTTAAATTAGGTATCTTAGAATATGGGCCTGCAAACTGTCCTCACATTCCATAATTCATGCACGCATATGTCCAAATTATATTTATTGAACGCCTACTACGTGCCAGGCACTGTGCTAGTTCTTTGGATCTCTGCCACAAGGCAGATTAGACACTAGCAGAGAAACGGAAAACAAGCCAAACAAAAAAATAAAACTAATGGCAATTTATGGCAGGTGCTCTGGAGCACACGTTTGCGATGCTGAGTCAGGGAAGGCTGGGGCTGCTTGAGCACAACAGCCAGAGAAGGTCTCTCTGAGGAGGTGATGGGCGCACCCTGAGGAATGAGGAGAAGACGCAGAGGACTCACTGGAGACTCCCTGGTGTGGCCCAGGCGGGGGAGGGCGCTGAACCGAACTTGCTCCAGCTCTGACTGGTCTGGTCATGTGGCCTCAGGCAGATCAAACCTCTGTGTTCCTCTGCTTTCTCACATGGGCAGTGGGGAGGCTTGAGAGACAGGACTTAGGTCTGTCCCCGCCCTGAGGTGCAAAGAGCTCAGCAGGCTCCAGGAACTATAATGAAACCAGAGGGCAGAGAACAGCTGGCAAGGAGGGAAGGGAGGCACACAATAGGGCAAGAGGTGAGCAGGGGCTAAGTCATGCAAGGTCTCACAAGTCACGGTAAGGAATTCGGATTTTATCTTAATTACAATGGGAAGCCTAAAAACTAAAGGGTTTTAAGCGGGGAAATTTTGTCCAGCCATCGCTTGATATCCATAAGGGATTGGGTCCAAGGCACTCTGCAAATACCAAAATCCATCATGCTCAAGTCCCTTACGTAAATGGTATAGTACTTACATAGAACCAATGTATACCTACACTTGAAATCACGTCTAGAATACTTATAATATCTATTACAATGTACATAATTGTTACATTATATCTTTAGGGAATAATAACAAGGAAAAAACGTCTGCACGTTCAGTACAGAGCAACCATGGTAGGCCTAACCACTCAGTACATGTCAGCGACAACTTAAGTTGTTTTGTTTTTTTTTTCAAATATTTTCTGAGCTTGGTTGAGTCCACAGATGCAGCAAAAACCATGGGTATGGAAAGTCAACTGTACTTTTAAAAGATGAGTCTGTTGTGGAAAATGGGGAATAACAGGGGTGAGAGTGAATGCAAGGACACTAGAAAATTGCTGTTGTAAAAGAGAAGTATGAGCTGTGGTGGCAGTGGGGTAAAGTAGCTGAACTTGATTTCAAATGCCTATTCTAGGCAACTGGAACTAGCTACCCAAAACACTGTGTTGAGATGTATTATGAAGTTTAAACAGGGCTCACTGGGGAAAAGCGTATGGTTTGATTGGTGATGCCTGCCACAGGACCCAGAGAGGAAATAACAATAGTGTGTCAGTATCTGTTCTCCATCTGCCTACAAAAACTTCAAGCAATGCTTCTCTCACTGTAATATGCATATCACTCATCTGGGGATTTTTAGTTAAAATGCAGATTCTGAAAAAAGTGAGGTTGGGCCTGACATTCTGCATTTCCAACACTTTCCCATGTGATGATACCAATACTGATGGTCCAGGGACCTTACTTTGAATAGCAAGGATCTAGAGAACTTACTCATTTTTTCCCTGTAGATTTTCACAGGATGTTCACCAGCTTCCAGGGCTCAATGCAGAAGGACATTCAACAAGGTTCATGAATTGTGTTGGGGGTTGGGTTTTGAGGGTTATTTATTTTTTCTTGGGGTAGGGGATTACTTTGTTGACTTTCAGGTGTCAACTGCTATAAAAAAAAACTCCAAAAATTCCATGTAGCTGACCATAAGAAAGCATCACCCTAGAATATAACCAACACTGCACATATGTATTATACATCTGCTGTGAAGTTGCAACCTCATCCGAACTGAAGATCAGCTGGGTGGGAGTAAGGAGTCCAAAAAGAGAAGTGAGGAAAATGCAAAGGCTAGAAATCTACTTAACAGAACTGATTCTAAACACAAGGTTATTATCTGAACTCTAAGCTCTGTGATCTGACAGGAGAAGCTCAGTAAGGAAAGAGTCACTGCTGTTAAGTCCCCAGAAGAGCAGCACCCCACCTCCCACCCTGATGGCCCCAAGCTATGCTGCATTATGACAGCAAGGAGGCTCGCTCTTACAAAAGCCCCCAAGGGAGCCTGTTCTCGCCACAGAACTCGTCCTTAATCCCAACTAATTAGGAGCATCAACCAAGTCCAAATTGCCCCCAGACAGATCCACGTCAGCTCGGAATCAAGGACTGCAGCCAGACCGTGCTACCTGAAGATGGAATCGGCTGGCCAGGAGACCCCAGGTTATCTAAGCGTGCCCCAAAACTGACGGCTTTGTCCAAGGCATTCACACCATCCGTGGACACCAAAGCCCCCTTTCTAAAGTCAACAGAGACCTTGTGGCTCCATGCAGGCCCTGTCACCCCAAGAATTGCCTGCCTCCTATGAATCATAGTTTACAGATTCCTCTCTCTCCCCACCTCACCCCCTCTTAAACTCACAGAATTAGAAAAGCCTTCATTTTTAAAGAAGTTACCTTAATGGTGCACATTCATTTTCAGGGGGCCATTAAAATATCATGAGATATTCTCCTATTGCAGGGAGGTGATTCATGCCCTCCACTGACACACATCTCACTTGCGGGCCTCTGCTGCTCACAACATCCCAAACTCCCAGACAATATTAATTCAATTTATTCTGCACCTTTCTAAGTGGCTGCCTATTAACATTAAACACATACAGCACTTTTCAGGTCTCCAGAATGTTGAACAAGACTGTTCTTTAGATAATGTAAGAGCTAAAAGATTAATCATCACCAGGATTAATTGTGAGGAATGAGTGGAATAGCAAAGAAGTCATTTTTATGTGAGAGATTTCATACCTTGAATAAATTTACCTCTTGCTAGAATGACAGAGGATGAGGGCCAGATGCTAGCTAGTTTCCAAGTGTAAGAGAGAACTTGATCTGTCTCACATGGGTTAGTTAAAAGGCAGGAGGACCTCTTCATTACCTCCAGTATTTTATTGTAGAGTTAACTACAATGAGGATGGCAAAGTCAAAGCATTTTTTATAGATCAAAGAAGGCTGATTGAGTTCAGAACTAAAACAACAAAAAAACAAAAAAACACAGACTTGTTTGGGCTTTGCTGAGATCTGGTCAGACCTCTGTGTCAGCGTCTCAGATCTTTAAATAATTCAGAAAGAAACCTTTAACCTTCCATGATCCCTCTACCCTGTAGCCTGAACCTGGGCTGACCCAGATGCCGACCCAGATGCCTACTACAAATTCCACGCTGCATCCAGAGCCAAGTACAAAAGATGCCTTTTAAAGACACAAACATGAAGACCTCAGCCATCTCATCACCACCAAAGACTTTGTTCATTAGAATAATGGATGTTAGAGAAGATTTTGCATTGAGGTAAAAGGAGGTCAAGATTTACAGATTACCTAGAAATGCTGCATACTCTGTCTTTGCTTAGATAAATATAAGATGCAGGAAATCCAAGAGCCTTCACCCTGTGGGGGAACCCAGGCTCCGTTCTCTGCTGCCCTTGTGGACAGCCACTAATGTGAACCTCTAACATTAACTGATCTTGTCTTTGTAATATTGTTGCATTTGTCTTGGGCACTTTGATGAGCGACTATGAAAACATCTCAAAGAGCACAGAGCTAGGACTCCATTAAGCATACGCTACCTGGTACGGTGCCTGCTTGCTGTTAAATACATGTATATGTATATGTATATGTATATGTATATGTATATGTGTGTGTGTGTGTGCACGCACGCGTGTGTGTTTATTTATTTTCCCATGGCTGGTGTGGCTCAGTGAACTGAGTGCCTAGATGGGTGAGAGCTTTTTGTCAAGCTCTTGTCACACCTGGACTTTCTTTAGTGCCACTTTAGGAGGCATAGCATGCTGCGTTGTAACTTCTCCCTGCTCATCTGTCTGCCCCACTAGTCTGTGAGCTCCGAGCACAGTGACTGTGCCTCATGTTTGCATCCCGCTCTCCGGCACTGGGCCTGGTCTGTGGCAGCCCTCTATAGATGTGTCAGAGAAAACAATGAAGGAAGGCGAGGGTGGAAGGAAGACAGAAGCAGGAAGGAAGGAGAAAGAAGCAGTAGGAAGGGACATGTATTATTTGCCACATTTGTTCATTCTGGAAGCCTGGTGCAGATGCTTAGTTAGTATTTCATGTGCTGAGAAAAACTTACCACCACAGAACCAACCGATGAGGAAGTAAAAGGCTACCCAATGCAAAGCCATCCCCAGGCCCCTGCCGGGCAAGGGTTAAGAGCTATAGCTGTTAGGTTAGCAGACTTAGGTTTCCAAGCCTGCCATCCATTAGCCGCAAGGCCTTAAATAAGCAGTTCAGCCTGTCTGGTACTTAGTTTCTTTTCATGTGAAGCAGGGGAACTATCAGAATGTGCCAGAAAGTACTGTACTAAGGATTTCACGGACCACCAAGTGCTTAGCCAACAGCCTGGCAAGTGTAAGCACTCAATAACGATGAGTACCAGCACTCATCCTGGTAGCGGCCAGGATGGCCAGGGAGGGAGCAACCCTCCTGTTTAAGTGCCCTGTTGTGGCTCAGGAGCGCTGAGCCCCCTGCACACACACACTCAGGGCAAAACAGAACAAGTGGCTACAGGTTTCAGGTGCTACTTTCCAGCACGCACTGCTCTGCGAGGGGGTGGGCAGAAGGGAGTGGGTACAGGCTTTAGTTTTGCCAGATGGAAAGGGTTCTTGGAGACTGGTTGCACAACAATGTATACTTCACATTACCAAAGTACACACTTAAAAATAGTTAAGATGGTAAATTTTGTTACATGTGTTGCACAATTAAAAATAAAATTTATAGAAAATGGGGATAATAGTTTACTATTACCTTTTGATATCATACTACAGTCCTAACAACCCCACGAGGGAACCTCTACCATTACCTCAACTTTACACGTAAGAAAGCAGAGGTCCAGGGAAGGTGAGGAAGCTACCCAATGCCACAGAGCTGTTGAGCAGTAGAGCTGGGTTCACCCTCATAGTGACCAGAAACCCTACACTCAGCCATGACCCACACTAAAAAGATCCCAGAATTACTTGTGCCTAAAAGGAGGCGACAGCCAGAGTCCCAAGATTGAAATCTAAAATTCTAAACTCAATTTCCAGCTTGCTCTGTCACTTGCTAGTTGTGGCGCCCATGTTAAGCCTCAGATCTCTCAGCTCTAACATGAGAAGACTGATGTCCACACTAGTGACCTCAAAAGGCTGGCAAGGGACTGACAAGAAGACCTTGGTTTGCATTCTGCAAGCTATAAAGCTTCGCTTCAAAATGAAGGAGCTGGCCTGCCTCCTCTTCATGCCCCAAACAAACATCCCTTTGATGCAAAACACAGAGGCTAGTAATTACCTTTTATCAAGTAGACTTTTTTCTTATAAAATGCATGTCCACCATGGAAACTAAAGAATAAAAAAGTGTAAAGAAGCAACAACCCTCACCCTTAATTCCAGTAGCTCTGAATATTAGAGAAATTCCCAGAGCACCAGTGTGGCTGGAGCAAAGTGAAAACAAGCAAGCGTGGTATGAGATAACTGAGGAACAGAAGAAAATGCAAAGTGGGTCCACAGCACGTCAGAAATACGCAAACATCATTATTGTGGGAAGGACAACCTAAACCAAAATTCAAAACCACAAGGACAAAGACACGTAAGTTTTTTAGAAGAGGCAGTTTAATGCCAACAAGTATCTGGTACAGGTTGGCAAACTTTATCTCATGAGTGGAATCTATTTCATTGTAATAACCATGCATTTTAGGAAGAAGAAGAGGTGGAGGAAGAGAAGGTAAGAGGATGAGGAGGCAGAGACAATCTACAAGGCCTAAAATGTTTAGTATCGGACTTCTACAGAAAATGTTTGCTAAGCTCTGGTCTCTAAGAGATAATGGAACGTAAACATCTCCTCCTTGTCATTTGAAGGTATGATGAGCTTTGTGCACATTTTGGAAGAAAAACAAACACCAAGAAGGGCTTCCCAGATACAAAGTAATGAGGACGCTAAACCACCCCCATGCTACAGTGACACGCTATATAAGAAGCGTCATCCACACCAAATTTGGGCATAGAAGTAGGAGGCGTAGTGGGTGCTCAGGAACCTAGACTGGAAAGAGGATGAGGTCAAAAGAGGTAACAGAAGAAGGAGAAATGTCTTATTTGACCACCTTTTGGATGGGCAAACCAGGCCTTTTTCCCAGGGCCACACTATCAATCAATGGAAACTTCGCCGTACTATCTCACCTCCCTAATCTACTGTATAGTCTTGGGCAAGCACCTGCTAGATCGGATTGATGTGAGAATTAAATGAAGAAGAGGACAGTGCCTAGCACAGAGTGAACACTGCATAGCCATGAGCCATTATTATTTTTGTATCACCCTCTCTACTCAATATTTTGCTGCATGGTCGGATTCAAAGACGGACAGATGGGAGAGTTCATTCTGTTGGCTTAGCTTGCAAGTTGGTCAGTGATGCCACCCTATTAACCAACCACCCCCTCTCTCAGGGATTTCTTAGAGCCCCCAAGAGAAGAAGGGACCACCAGAGCAAAGGGTAGAAATGGGGCATTACTAACAGAGGCTCTGGAGGGGCAGTCAGGGCCAGGTCATGTGGGGCATCATGGTTTTGTAACAGATGCAGCTCAATTCTTCTCATTCCAATGTTTCCCCACAATGTTGCTGAGGTTGATCTTCAGAAGTTTGACTCCTATAAGCCATGAACATGTCACACGGCCATCCTTTGGACATGAAAGGATGAGGTCCTGATTTCTAAGGTTCTGTTGCACAGACACCAGCCCCTGCCACCAGATCACAGCTTGCTGCCCTCACCCTCCAATCTCTCCGCTTTCCACTCAGCTTTCTCTGTATTAATGATGAGCTTGCCATTCTTCAGCACTATTAGAAATTACTACAGTGTGCCATGCAGAAAATGCTGAGTGGAATGAAGGAGGAGAGAAAAAAAAATCCCCTTCATGAGATTCGTATATGGGCAGGAGCTACAAACAATTCAGGGCGCTAAAATTAATTTTCTCCCTTGCCAATGAAGAGAGGGTGAGCATCAAGGCAGACTGTAATAAAAACGTACTTAATGTGTACAGTACATATTTATTCATTTTTAGAAAATTTTCAATGCTGCCACCCTCCTTCTCCCATAAAATCTGACCATCCTACTCAGCTTCTATTCTTATCCCTTGCTCATTTGCGTAATTTTTAACACTGCAGAATATAGCTAGCCTAAGAATTTTTTTTATAATTACACCCATCACAGGAACTGTCAGTATCTAATGAAGGATAATTTCAGCTATTATAAGAAGCTTAAAAGATCATTTTCATGAATAATTCGTAATATGAATCATTAAATTCAAACAATGTCAGAAATTCCAAAAAAAAAAAAAAAAAAGAAAGAAAGAAAGAAAAATATTTTAGGTATCAAAAAAGTAACTATCCCTCTAAAGGCAGACTTGAGTTCCTGACATGCACACAAACAATGCAGCCCATGAAGATCTTTGGGAGGAGGGGAAACAGACAAATTGCCTTATGTCATTTCCTACTTCACCAGGCCCCCCAGGCCTGAGGATAAAATCCAAGCCTCTTGTACCCTTTGCAACAACATGGATGGAACTGGAGAGTATTATGCTTAGTGAAATAAGCCAGTCAGTGAAGGACAAATATCATATGATTTCACCCATTACGGGACAATAATGAGCAAAACTAACAACAAACAAAACAGAACCAAGTATATGAATACAAGGAATAGGCCTTCAGTGGTCAGGGGGAACAGGGTTGGGGAGAGGGAGGAGGCAGAGGCAAAGAAGGGGAGCAGCTAAGAACCTAGTATAAAGGAACCATGGACATGGACAACAGGTGGGATTGATTGTGGGGGGAATGGGTGGGTGGGGAGGGGGACAGAGGGGAGCAAAAAGGGGATGGATGTAATACAACAATTAAAAAAAAAAAAAAAAAATCCAAGCCTCTTAACAAGTCACATGGAATGATCCTTGATTTGACCCCTGTCTGTCTCTCCAGCTCATCTCTCACTCTTCCTCCTCCTGACCAAGAACACCTGTCTGAACATTAAACAAACTGACACTGGAAGCAGAACCAAGAGGGAGAGAAATAGCTTCCTGGTACACTGTTTGCACACTTGAATCCAGCCGTACCTGTACCACCATGTATTCTTAGTTCTATGAGATAGATATACTTTTTGTTGGCCTCACTTGGTTTCTCTTGTTTGGCAAAGGAAAAAAAGTCCTATTACTAAAATAAAGCTTCAGGCTTCAACAGATCCTGATGCAACAGCGGGATCATGTTTCTCATGGCTGGTGTGGGCCAAAGCCCACAATCACTAAGCAGGGAACACAGTGGGACAGAGCCAGGTGGGGAAGAGGAGAGGGGAAGGAGGGTGGTGGTGGTGGTGGTGGTTTGAACGCTGGGGTAGGGAGGTGGTCAGGACGTACGTATGAGCAACTCTGCTGGACCTGAGGGGACACACCTGTGAGATGGCTTGGCTAACAGGTGCGTCCATGGTGGTACCACCACCAAGCACTCTCTCTTCAGGAAAATTTCAGGACCAAAGAATAACTCCCAATGCCAAGGGAAACTGGTCTGTGACCTACCTTGAAACTATAAAGATATTAGATATTAAAATATGTGTAAGTTTTCAATAGGAGAAATAATATTTAGATCCTAAATAAGGAAAGAAAGGAGGGATGACCATGACAAACAAAAAATATCAAAACTTTTTAACTAGATTACAAGAGTCAAGAATAATAGCCCTTAGTACAAAATATTTTTTAAGTTACAGGTTGTATCCCTTTATTAAAGTGGCAAAAATAACTGAGTCACAACTGATGTGTGTTAAAAAAGAACACAATATAAAACATTGACAGTATTTTGCATGTAATAAGGGTTAAGTATTATTCCAGGAAAACTATCTCTCAATTTCATGTATACATGATTGTGTATGCTTAAAAGCATATTTACAACAGTGAGCCACAACCAAAAAGGACTGAAACTAACTTTTATAAAAGACATCATAAGAAAACATGCCACATCAAGAGCCCTGGCTGCTGGCACAGTGGATAAGGTGTCGGCCTGTGAACCAAAAGGTTGCTGGTTCGATTCCCCAGTCAAGGCACATAAGCAGGCTGCAAGCCAGGTCTCCAGCCAAGTCCCCAGCTGGAGGCAGGTGAAAGGCAACCATACATTGATGTCTCTCTCCCTCTCTGCCTCTCTCCCATCCCCTCTCTCTGGAAATAATAATAAAATCTTAAGAAAAAAGAAAATATGCCACATCAGAGAGGACATTTGATGACAAGACATGTTGGTTTCAAACCAAAAGGCAACTAACAGATAGAGAACCCATGCTTTCACTCAGTGACAATACTTTTATAAACCTTCTCCACCAAAATGAAGCCCCTAGGACACAAGGACACATGTACACAGAGCTTATTACAATATTGTTTGTAGTGGCAAAAACCTGAAAACCACCTAAATGCCAACTATAGGAGAATGATTTTTAAAATGATAGCATAGCCACAATAGACTCCAATATGCTGAGTTTAAAAATAATGATTTATCCAAAGGTCGCTGGTTCAATTCCCAGTCAGGGCACATAACCAGGTTGCAAGCCAGGTCTCCAGCCAAGTCCGTAGCTGGAGGCAGGTGAAAGGCAACCACACATTGATGTCTCTCTCCCTCTCTGCCTCTCTCCCTTCCCCTCTCTCTAAAAATAATAAACAAACCTTAAAAAAAAAAAATGATTTAGATCTGTGTCTATTGATCTGGAGGAAGATTCATGACTATAGGGGAAATACAGTTACCTGAGGAAGACAACTGATGCTGCTCAGGGATCATCAAAATTTTTGTCGAAAAAGCCAGATGGTACATATTTTCAATTTTACAGGCTACATGTTCTCTGCTGAACTAGTCTTCAACTCTTCCATTGTATTGAGAAAACACATATAGACAATACATAAATGGGTATAGCTGTGTTCCAATAAAACTGTATTTACAAAACCAGATGAAATACCCATGAGCTACAGTTTGCCAACCCAATAGAAACTATAATCCCTTGAGGAGGGCAGGGAGTAAATAGGTAAAACAACCAAGTAAACATGTTTTTAGAGTACAGATTTGCATAAATTTACATACATCAATTAACTCTGGTTGTATTGGGTGGTATTGAGGTAGATTATTAAGTTCTTTATCTCTATGGCTGGCCTTATAAGAGTATATTTAACTTTTAAAATTTCAATAAAATATTCAATAATAGAAAATATAAGCTATCTAGTGATTGCTTTCACTAAAATCAATTCTAATGAATTTAACCAATTTTTTTACCATTGCAAATAACAGAAGAGACCTTATATAATTCCTTAATTCATAGTTAATTGGAGTCCAACTGTCATATAAAAAACTCTATAGCGAGACACTGTCCAAATAAGACAGAAAGCATAACAAGACAAGTCATGGGAAACCAAGAAAAATTTTATTTTCCTCCCAGTGGGAGACCAAATGATACAGAAAATGTATTTAAAGCTTAAGCTTTTAAACCTGGGATCTACTATAAATTGAGTCAGGTAGTTGTTACTGTCCATATCTGACAGATGGAGTGGCTAAGTTTATGCCATCCCAAGATAACATGACAGTTGAGCACTAACCCAACATTTAGACCTGGGTCTGAATCCTAGTTTAATCAAACTCTCTCAGCACTAGCAGTAACCAATCCAAAGGACATATGCCCGTGGTAGAGTCAATCCTTCATGCTATAAGAACACCTTAGATTCACAAGGAAAATTAAGCGTGGGACACAAAGTAACTGCCTGTCTGCTTCTTAAAACTGAAAAGAAGGATGACTGTATATGACAAACAAGGTGAATTTCAAAGTGTTGAGTAGACATCATTGTTCACATTTGACTTCCCTCCATTTTTTCATCGAAACTGATGCCATTACCATCATCACTAGCAAAGTCTGCACCACCGTCTCCCACTTACTCATTAAAATCAGAGTAGCCGTTAATTCCAAAATGTGGCAGAAATAGTTAGTGTCCCATAATAGGAATTCTTCCTTCCTCAAAAAGAAAAACCCCAGGCTTCTGCTGGACATGTGGGCATGTGGATGGGAAACAAAAACTACGCTTCTCAGTATCACTTGTAACTAAATGTGGCTACATAAAAATACCACAGGCAAATTGCAAAAGAAGAGATCAGTGAACTTGAAGACTTAGAAATAGAAACTATCCAAAATGAAGCTTTTAGAGAGAGGGAAAAAAAAAAAGGAAGAAGAAGAAAAAGCCAGGTAACCTGCCCAGGGTCATACTTATGGCAAAGACAGAGCCAGGATCTTCCGGGCCAAACCCACAGTCTGCACCTTCACGCTGTACAACAACCCTCAGTATGGCCACCTTCGGGAATGCTCCCCTGTTCTCCTCTAGAAAAGAGGTGAGGGAGGGAGCAAGACAGCATAACCAGCTGTCCATCAAATCCCACTCTGTCATCTTGGCACATGTGCTGCTGATAGGCCCTTGACATAATCCACACTTATATTTTACCCTTGCCTGATTTTCTTATTAAAATCTTTACCAATTTTTTTTTTTTTTTTTTTTAATACCACCAGCTTTCTTCTCAGCCTATTAAGTTCATGTGTCCAGTAAGTGGGTAAAGGATCTTTGAGCCCTTCATGCAGGGTATTTATCCCAGGAGTGTTCAGAGCCAAGTGCTGTGCTTGTCTGAAAGAATATGTTGCTAAGTTTTAATAATGCTTGAGGGTATGTAAAAGATTTTATTTTCTCCTTTTCCACTTGTCTCTTTTTTTAATTCTCTCGAATGGATTTGGTTTCATTTTTTAACAAGGAAAGTAAACACAATTATTTTCCAACAGTAAAGCTGCTGAAGAACAATTTGAGGGCAAGCTATGATGAGTTCAGCAGACTGCTTTTGGCCCAGGGGTGTATTTTTGTTTATTGTCTATCCCAAGTCCTTCACTTGCCTCGCAGGAAGCCAAGACCATGGGAGCAAGGCCTCAAAACTATGCAGGCACCACTCCTGGTTGCCTAGCAATGGGACCCTTGTACTCTGCTAATGGCATTATAATGAGACAGACCAAATGCAAATGAAGGCAAGAGCTCCAAGATGGCGACAGAGTAGAGAGCAGTGCTGATGGTGTTCTCGAGTACCAAAGCAGCTAGAGGACAGGATAAGGAGCGTGAGACGTCTTCAGGACCCTAGGGATTGGAACGGACTGCATCTGGACACAGGGGAACAGAGCCCAGAGGCAGAGGAGGCCAGCAGGACAGTAGGTGGGGTGTTCCCGATCGACCGGCCGGCGGGCCGAGGTCGGCTCTGGGCAGGGGCGGCTCTGCCCAGAGGGGCGCGTTTGACTGGGGCAGCTCCGGGCTCGCTGGTGACTGGAAGTCTCAACAGAGAGGTGCGGGCAGCGAGGGCGAACGCCGTAGGGAACCCGGAATTGAACTCTTGCAGGGGAGGGACTGTGTGAGAAACTCACTCCGGCAACGGGGAGAGGAGGCTCCGCGCGCGGGGCTAGAGGCGGAGGAGAAGAGTCCTGCGGGAAGCCGGAGCGGGGGAGCGGGAAGTGCACCAGCGGGGCGGCAAGAGGGCCGAAAGCGGAACTGCTGGGCCACCGGGGAAACAGCAGCTGGGGGCCCCTGCGAGGGGGGAGGCCCAGCCCTGCACAACCACACGGGCCCCCAGGCTCCGCGGGAAGATCCAGGCGGTGAGCCGGAGAGCCAGCAAGCCGGGAACTAGTGGCGGGAGACCCGCCATTGCTGGAGACAAAGGCCGCGCCACCCACGCCTGGGAGGGGCTCATCACAGAGGCCGCGTAAAGGACTCGGAGGAGAGCTGATTGGCTTGGGGGCGTGGTGCCCGCCCCGGAAGGGCGGGATAGTGTAGGCGGACCCCGGACAGTGTTGACTGACAGGCCCGGCCTCCTCCCGGAACTGCGGGGGCGGGACCAGTCGTCACAGGGACCAGCGAAATTGCGGGCTGCCCTGCAGAAGTGCTGGGGGCGCGTCCTGGGCCGGAACCTCCGCCAGGAGTGGGAGGGGGCTCCCTGCGGGCTCCAGAACTCCGGCAGCCCTAACACCCAGCCAGGCTGCTGAAGGCCCAGCCTACCTGGGGGCGGACACTCAGAATCAGCCCTACTGCGACAATCAGAGGCCCTGCCACACACCAAGACCGGCTAGAATATAGACTATAGACTGTAAAGTCCTGACCAAGAAAAAGAGGCAGCATCAGGAAAGGGATTGCTGCCAATCTCAAGCACCTGAATTATACCGAGAGCAATATGAACTATTAAGCCCCAACATATCCTTTGCAAAAGTTACTCCTCACATATTCTTAATCCCCCCTATA
>PVIW01011027.1:0-40210 GCA_004026585.1 Noctilio leporinus | reverse complement strand
AAAAAAAAAAAAAAAAAAAAAAAAAAAAAAAAAAAAAAAGAGGGGGAAAAAAAAAAGAAAAAGAATAAAGAAAGGGTGTAGGTGGCTGGGGAAGGGAGGAATACTTAGATTGAGAACTGGGAATGGGTTGTAGCCAGAGTGAGTAGACTTTAATTCAAGAGTAGGGGGAGGGTCTTGGGTATTTAGGTGGATTGAGATAGGTGGGGATTAAGAATATGTGAGAAGTAACTTTTGAAAAGGATATGTTGGGGGTTAATGGTTCATGTAGCTCTCGGTATAACTCAGGTGCTTGAGATTATCAGCAATCCATTTCCTGAGGCTGCCTCTTTTTCTTGGTCAGGTCTCTGCAGTCTATAGTCTAGCTGGTCTTGGCATGGAGGGCCTCTGATTATTACAGTCAGGGCTGATTCTGAGTGTCAGTCCCCAGGTAGGCTGGGCCTTCAGTAGCCTAGCTGGGTTTTAGAGCTGCCAGTATTCTGCAGCCTGCAGGGTGTCCCCTCCCACTCCTGCTGGAGGTTCCTGCCTGTGATGGGCACCTGGCACCCCTATACGGTAGCTTGAAACCTCACTGGTTCCTGTGATGACTGGCCCTGCCCCCACAGCTCCCGGAGGAGGCAGCCCCCATCTGTCAATAGTGCCTGGGGTCCGCCAATACTGGCCAGCTCCCCCGGGCAAGAGCCAAACCTCCAAGCCGACCAGCTCTCTGAGGAGTCCTTTAGGCGGCCTCTGTGATTCACCTTTCCCAGGCGTCTGCGGCCTTTGTCTTCGGCAATGGGCGGGTCAGTTGCCCCAGCTGCTAGTTCCAGGCTTGCAGTTTGGAGTTTAAGTGGGATCCTGGGGGCCTGTGTGGGTGCGCAGGGCTGGGCCTCACCCCTCGCAGGGGCTTTAAACTGCTGTTTCCCCAGTGGCTCAGCAGCACTGTTTTCGGCCCTCTCGCCACCCTGGCTGGTGCACCTCCCTGCTCCCCAGCTCCTGCTCCCCGCAGGACTCTTCTCCTGCACCTCTAGCCCTGTGAGGAGCTTCCTCTCCCTGTTGCCAGAGCAAGTCTCTCACACAGTCCCTCCCCTGCAGGAGTTCAATTCCTCGTTCCCTACAGTGTTTGCCCTCGCTGCTCACACTTCACTGTTCAGATTTCTAGTCACCAGGGAGCCTGGAGCTGCTTCAGTTAAACACGCCCCTCTGGGTAGAGCCACCTCTACGCAGAGCCAACCCTGGCCTTCAGGCCGGTAAGTCCGGAGCCCCATCACCTGTTCTCTTGCAGGTCCCCGCTGCCTCTGGACTGTGCTCCTCTGAGTCCAGATGCTGACCGCTCCAATTCTTAGGGACCTGAAGACGTCTTGCGCTCCCTATCCTATCCTCTAGCTGCTCTCGTACTGGAGAACACCATCAGCACTGCTCTCTACTCTGTTGCCATCTTTCTCCCTCTCTAACTTTTTCTTGATGAGTCTGATTAAAGGCTTGTCAATTTTGTTTCTTTTCAAAGAACCATCTCCTGGATTTGTTGATCCTTTAAATTGTACTTTTAGTCTCCATGTCATTTAATTCTGCTCTGATCTTGATTATTTTCTTCCTTCTACTTGCTCTGGGCTTTGCGTTTCTATCGAGAAGTCAGCAAATGAACTTATTGGAGCCCCCTTATATGTTATTAGCTGTTTCCCTCTTGATGCTTTTAGTATTCTCTCCTTGTTATTGAAATTTGCCATTTTAATTACCATTTTAATTATGATGTGTCTTGGAGTGGGCCCCTTTGGGTGCATCTTCCTTGGGACCCTCTGTGTCCTGAACTGAGTGACAGTTTTGTTCCTCAAGTTGGGGAAATTTTCTGTCATTACTTTTGCAAATAAGTTTTCTACTCCTTGTTTCTCTTCTCCTTCTGGCATCCCTATGATATGGATATTGTTGCTGAAATGGATATTGTTGCAAGACAGCAATATATGGATGTTGTTGTCCTGCAGTTCTCTTTAAACCTCTTCATTCTTTTTCAGTCTTTTTTAATTTTGTTGCACTGTCCTGGAATATTCTTCTACATTAGCCTCCAGCTCACTCATCTAATCCTCTGCTTCCTCTAGCCTGTTTTCGATTCCTTCTACTGTATTCTTCAATTCAGAAATTGTATTCTTCATTCCCTTCTAGTTCTTAGTGATAGTTTCTCTGTGCTTTTTAATGTCGGTGTAGTTCTCAGTAAGATCCTTATAGCTTCCCTGGAGTTCTTCACAGTTCCCCTGGAGTTGGTTGTAGTTTTCTTTGAGCTTGCTGAGCTCATTGAGCTTCTCTATCATCATTATTTTTAATTCCATATCTGATAGTTTGCTTGCCTCTGTTTCCTTTAGAGATTTTTTTTGGGGATTTGTCCTTTCCTTTCAGTGACGTGTTCTTTCTTTTTCTCCCCATTTGTAGGTGCCTCTTCTTGTTTGCTTTTGCCTTTTAGATTGTTGTTTTTTTTTTTGTTTTGTTTTGTTTTTTTTGAGTTCCTGTCTATGTGGTGTGACCTTCAGTAGTGTAGAGGTGCACTTTCTTTACTTCCTGGATCCATCTCTGGTGATGTCAGATCATTCCATAGTCTGGGTCTAGTTAGTCTGTTGGAGCCAACCAGAGATCCACTGTCTTTGTGACTGCTTTTCAGTTTTTAATCCAATTAATCTGTGCTCAGCTATCAGGTACCATAGTCATGTTGTGATGAAGCATCCTCTTTTGTCCACAGTTATAAGGCTTCTCTCCAGCTGGTGCCTGTTGGTTATTCTGGGTGATTTCTCCCCAATTGAGTTGTAATTCCATATTGGCTTTGGGAGGAATTGGCACAGTTCCACTTATTCCTCCATCATCCTGCCAATCCAATTAAAACCTTTTTAGTTTGGGGTAGTCTCATTTGTTTTCTGTTTTGTTTTTTTTTGTTTGTTTGTTTGTTTTGTTTTGTTTTGTTTCCTTTAACTGGGAAGATACATCTTGATCAAATATTGCTGTAAGTTATGTCCAAGATTTTGCTGCTTATATTTTGTTCCACAGTTTTTATGATTTTAGGTCCAGCATTTAAATGTTTGATCCATTTTGAATTTATTCTTGTGTGTGGTGTAAGTAGATGGCCTAGTTTAATTTTTCTGTATTTATCTGTCCAGTTTTCCCAACACCATTTATTAAATAAACTATCTTTCACCCATTGTATGTGCTTGCCACCCATGTGGAATATTAATTGACTATACAGTTATGGGTTTGTCTTTCAGCTCTCTATTTTATTCCATTGATCTATGATTATGCTAGTACCATGCTGTTTTGATTATATGGCCTTATCTTATAGTTTGATAGTAGATGGCATGATTCCTTCAACTTTGTTCTTTTTTCTTAGGATAGCTGTTGCTATGAAGGGCCTTTTGTGGTTTAATATAAAAATTTTAAATACTTGTTGTAGTTCCATGAAATATGTAATTGGGATCTTGATGGACATTGTGTTGAGTCTATAGATTACTTTGAGTGGTAAGGCCATTTTAATGATGTTAATTCTTCCTATCCACAAACATATATGTGCTTTCCTTTATTAGTATCTTCATCAGTTTCTTCATGTCTTATAATTTTCTGAGTATAGACATTTTACATCCTTGTGTAGGTTTATTCCTAGGTATTGTATCATTTTTGAACTAATTGTGAATGGGATTGCTAAATAATGTCCCTTTATGTTAGTTTGTTATTATCATATAAAAATACAACTGATTTCTGGATATTAATTTTATATCCTGTTCCTTTGCTGAATTCTTACATCAGTTTTAATAGTTTCTTGGTGGAATCTCTGGAGTTCTTTGTGTGCAGTATCATGTAATCTGCAAATAAAGACAGCCTTCTTTTTCAATTTGGAAATCTTTTTCTTCTTCTTTTATTCTAATTGCTGTGGTCAGGACTTCCAGTACAACACTGAATAACAGAGATGAAAGTGGACATCTCTGTCTTCTTTCTGAACTTAAGTGGAATGCTTGTAGTTTTTTCCAGTTGTGAATGATGCTGATAGTGGGTTTGTCACATATGTCCTTCACTATATTTATGTATGTTCCCTCTTTTCCCTCTTCAGTGAGAGTTTTTTTTTTTTTTTAATCATAAGTGGGATCTGTATTTTATCAATTGCTTTTTCCGAATCTATTGATATGAACATTTGTTTTATATCTTTCATTTTGCTTATGTGGTGAATCACATTAATTGATTTGTGAATGTAGTACCAACTCTGCATTCCCAGAATAAATTCCAATTGATGAAGCTATATGATCCTTTTGATGTATTATTGTATTTAACTTTCTAATATATATTTTTAAAGATTTTATTCATTATTTTTAGGAAGAGGGAAAGGGAGGGAGACAGAGAGGGAGAGCAACATTAATGTATGGTTGTCTTTCACTTGCCTCCAGCTGGGGACCTGGCTGGACACATGGTTTGCAACCTAGATATGTGCCCTGAATGGAAATCTAACAAGCAACACTTGGGTTCAAAGTCCAGTGCACAGTTCACTGAGCCATACCAGGCAGGGCTAGTGTTTTAATATTTTGTTGAGGGTTTTAGCATTTATGTTCACTGGGGATAATGGACTATAATATTCTTTTCTTCTTTTTCTTGTTTCTTTATCTGGTTTTGGAATTAGAATAATGCTGGCCTCCTGACATGAGCTTGGTAGCCTTCTCTCCTCAAATTTTCTGAAATAGTAGGACAAGGAGAAGTGTTTTGTTTTGTTTTTCAGAATGTTTGGAAAATTCAACTGTGAAATCATCTGGTCCAAGGTTTATGTTTATTAGGAATATTTTTTATTCTGTTTTAATTTCACTAGGTGTAATCTGTCTATTCAGATTCTCTGATTTTTCCTGATTTAGGTCTGGAAGATGATATGTTTCTTGGAATTTATCCATTTCATACAGAATGTCCCATTTGTTGACATACTGTTTTTCATAATATTTTCTTGTAGTCCTTTGTATTTCTGTTGTGTCAATTTTTATTTCACTTTTTTCATTTCTGATTTTATTTATTTGGGTACTCTCTTTTTTTTCCTTGATGAGTCTGATTAAAGTTTGTCAATCTTATTTATTTTTTCAAAGAACAAGCTCTTAGATTCATTGATCTTTTGTATTGTTTTCTAAGACTTGATTCCTTTATTTCTTCTCTGATCTCTGTTAGTTTGTTTCTTTTACTCACTTTAGAGTTTGTTGTTCTTTTCCAAGATCCTAAGTATAAAGTTAGAATGTTTATTTCAGCCTTATTAAAATTGATTATGCTGTTATATTTGTCCCAATATCTTTTCCCTTTGCTCCTCTCCACCCAGTACCCCTCTTCCTTTCAGCAATCTCAGTCCCTTAGTTCATGTCTATGGGTCATGCATGTGAGTTCTTTGGTTTTATTTTTTCCTGTACTATTCCTAATATCTCCCTGTCTTTTCTGCCTCCACCAACTATGCTCCTTAATCCCAGAACTATTCCCCTCCCCTCCTTTTCCACCTCCTGGGGGGTGACACCCCTCCACATGTTCCCCACATCTTTGATTCTGTTCCCTCACTGGTTGTCTGTTTAGTTTTTGTTTTTATTTTTTAGATTGTGTTGTTTGTAGTTGTGAGTTTGTTGTCTTTTTAGTGTTCATAATTTTTATCCTTTTTTCTTAAGTAACTCCTTTTAACATTTCATATAATAATGGCTTAGTGATGATGAACCCCTTTAGCTTTACCTTGTCTGGGAAGCACTTTATCTGTCCTTCCATTCTGAATGATAGCTTTGCTGGATGAAGTAATCTTGGTTATAGGTCTTTGTTTTTCATCACTCTGAATACTTCTTGCCTGAGATGTTTCTTTTGAGAAATCAGCTGATAGTCTTATAGGAACCCCTATGTAGATAACTCTCTATATATTTTCTTGCTTTTAATATTTTCTCTTCCTCTTTAACCTTTGACATTTTAATTATGATGTGTCTTGGTGTGGTCCTCCTTGGGTCTAGCTTGTTTGGGACTCTTTGTGTTTCCTGGACTTGTGTGTCTATTTCCTTTGCCAAATTAAGGAAGCATTCTTTCATTGTTTTTTCACATAAGGCTTCAATTTCTGCCTATTCTTCTCTGGCACCCCTATACTTCAGATATTGCAGGTTTAAAGTTGTTCTAGAAGTTTCTAGGCCTCTCCTAATTTTCTTCAATTCTTCTTTCCTCTTTCTGTATTGGTTGATTATTTATTTCTTCCTTATGTTCCAAAGCATTGATTTGATCCCAGGTTTAATTCCCTTCACCATTGGTTTTATGTGTTTTTTTCTTTGCTTCCCAGAGCCTAGCCTCACTTCTTCCTTTTTGTGTTTGTTGTATTTTAGCATATCTATCAAGCACATCTTAATGACCAGTATTGAACTCTGCATCTGTTAGGTTGGCTATCTCTTTGGCTATTAGGTTGGCTATCTCTTCATCACTCAGTTCTCTCACTGGCACCTTGATCTACTCTCCTTTTTGGGTCATACTCCTCTATCTTCTCAGCTTGGCAGCTTTCTGTGTTTGCCTCTGTGTCTTAAGTAGTTTTGTCTTACTTGTTACATTGTAAGGGGTAGAGCTTTAGAAATATATCCATTTGAAGTTATCTGTTTCACCATGTTGTGGTGCTATGGGGGAGGGGGCTGAGAGGGAACAATGACTCTTGCTGGTTGAGACTGGCAGTTGTTTCCTTTGCCCCAGCTCCCATTATTTTTCATAGTCAGAACCAATATGGCTCTATTTTTCCTGGTGTTGCAGCTGTGGGCTACACTGTCTGGCCCTGGGATCACTTCCCTGGTTTAAATGTATGACTGCTTTGTCTGCAGCCACAGCTCTGGTGCTGCCACTGCCACTCTCCTCCTTGGTTCCACCCCTCCTACCTGTCTGGCTGAATATTTCTTTACTTCATTTGTTGCACTTCCATGTAGTTTGATTTTTTGAAATTTCTGCATTGTTTTTATTTAGTTTTGAGGTAGATGTAAATTTCTTCTAATTGTGAGGGAGACACAGTGTGTCTACCTACCTTTCCATCTTGGCCGGGAGTTCTCCTTTTATTTATTTTTTATTTTTGAGATGGGCTATAGTGCTATGAATTTCCTTCTGAGGATTGTTTTCCCAGTGTACCACAGATTTTGAATTGTCAAGGTCTCATTTTCTTTTGTTTCAAGGTAACTGATTTCTTCCTTGATCTTGTTGATCCATTCATTTTTTTAAAAGATTTTATTTCATTATTTTTAGAAAGAGGGGAAGAGAGAGAGGCAGAGAGGGAGAGAGACATCAATGTATGGTTGCTTTTCACCTGACTCCAGCCACAGACCTGACTGGAGACCTGGTTTGCAACCTTGTTATGCACCCTGGCTGGGGAATTGAACCTACGACCTTTGGGGTCGCAGGCCGGCACCTTATGCACTGTGCTACCAGCCAGGGCTCATTTTTAAATAATGTTATTTAACTTCATTGTCTTTGTTTTTCAATGTTCTTCTTGTGATTGATTTCTAGTTTCATAGTATTGTGGTTAGAGAAGATGCTTGATATAATTTCAATATTCTTAAATTTATTATGACTTGTTTTGTGTCCTAGCATGTGGTCTATCCTAAAAACCTTTATGTGTACTTGAAGAGAATGTATATTTTGTGGCTTTGGGGTGAAATGTTCTAAAGATATCAAACAGAAGAAAATATTCTAACAATAAAATGGCACTAAATACATATCCATCAATAACCACCTTAAATGTAAATGGCTCAAATGATCCAACCAAAAAATATAGGGTAGCTGAATTGATAAGAAAAAAAAATATATACATATATATATATATATATATATATATATATATACTCCCTTGAAGGGACCTACCTCAGATCAAAATATACACAGACTAAAACAAAGGGATGCAGGAATATATTTCATGCCAAAGAAAAGGAAAAAAAGCTGGGGTAGCAATACTTATCTTTCAAAAAATAGACATTAAAACAAAGCCTGTATATAGTAAGATACAATGAAAGATACTATATGATGACAAAGGGAAGAATTCAACAAAAGGATATAACCCTAGTAAAAATTTATGCATTCAACATAGGAGCACCTAATATGTGGAGCTAGTCTTGTTGGACCTAAAGGGAGAGAGTGATAGAAATACAGTACAGCCAGGTATCTTAATACCCAATTGATTCAATGGATAGATATTCCAGGCAGGAAATTAACAAAAAGAGACAGTGGCCTTAAATGATACACTAGATCAAATGGATATTCTTTGTGCAGTTTTTAATGGATTTTTTTCCACTCCTGGCATCTTAATCAACATCTCTGGGCTCTTAAGATTGATGTTATATGATAGGATGGCAAGGCTGAAATCCATCACTTAAATTATGACAACACATATTAGGTAAGAATTACAGAAACTTGATGATGTTTCTGGCCTATCCTGCAAAGCCAGAGCCAGCCCTTCAGGAGAGGTACAATTTAGAAAGAAGAAAAATTCATTATTTTAAAGAAAGTGGGCATAATGTTGAATTGCTACAGGGATAATGATACTCAAAATTGTAGTATAAACTAAGAACTTTATTGATTACTGACATCTTGCTTTACAGTAATGTGTTTACTAACAGACTGTTTACATAAATAAAATAATTAAATTGGAGAATAAAAAATAAAGATTGAGAAGAGGAAGCAAAAACCAATTAATAGATGACAATTTTTAGACGTAGGCAACAGAATTTACATTTTTATACCTAAACAGAAAAAAAATTTACCAATAAATGAGAACATAGATACTAGCTACAGTACAGTGCTGATAAATACTTATTTTAATAGAAATAAAAACAATTTCATCTCTCTTCCTTTCATTCATTCAATTCAACTATTCATAATTTTAGGTTGACCTAAATGATCTGCCACATACAATTCTAGGTGCTTGGGATAAAATGTTTATATATTTAAATTTTATTATTAGAGAGAGTGAAAGGGAGGGGGAAATATCAATGTGTGGTTTCCTCTCATATGCCCCCAACTGGGGACCTGGCCCACAACCCAGTCACATGTCCTAACTGGGGATCACACTTGTGACCTTATGGTTCATAGGCAGGTGCTCAATTTACTAAGTCACATTGCCAGGGCTGGGATGAAATATTTAAAAGATGAATTTGGTTCTTGGAATTTCTGTAGTAAAGAATTAACCTTACCCAAAGAGAGATCTGACCTTTGCCCCAGTTTCTGGGAGGTAACCTCTAACCCTTGGTATTTTCTGAGTAATAGCAATGTCTTTGTTATTCATGGGGTCTTCTTAGATAAAATTTGATAGTTTATGTTTAGATAACTCAGAATAGAGCCAGCCAGAAAGACCAATCATATGATTAGAAAGTTACAGCTTTGGGACAAGTAAAATCAGCTCAATCTCCAAGAATGTCGGAGAGAGGAGCACTGGAGATTAAGTTCAATGATGAAAACAATAACCAAATCAATTATGCCTGCATAATGATGTCTCAATCAGAACTCTGAACAACAGAGCAGATCAGGTGGCCTTCCTGAGTTGGTAATATACTATTCCTCCTGGTTTGGTCCCTTTACTTATGAAAATGGATGGAACAGTGACATCCTGATAGACTAATAATTAACCTCTTAAAAGTAAGTATTGAGAATTTTGTGAAAAGTAAAATTCACTTACATTTTTGCCTTGTTATAGTATTAACTTCATCTATTAAACAAACCTAACTGAATCTCTCTACCAAATGTCCAGTGTTCAGGCTTAAATTTTTCTGTGTTTTATAAAAACACATGATCTGTTTATTAAAGTTGTTCCATTTCCTGGACTATCCAGGATATCTAGAATGTGTTTATAATATTGTCTATAAGCAAAAATTATTCCATATAGTCACATTTGCGGTATATATTTTATAGGACACTATTTAAAGTTAGGCGCTGTATTCACTGTTTACTGATATAATAGATGACCCCAACACATGACTTAAATAACAGATTTTTATATTGAACAATTTCTTTAGTAAAGAATCTGCGTGGGGGAGTTCAGCTAGGCACCTCTGTCTCAAAGCATGTTATGCAGTTGCAGATAAGGCGTCAAGTGGGGCTGCAGCCTTTCAAGACTCACTAAGGAATGATGAATTTGCTTCCAAACTCATTCATGTGGTTGCTGGCAAGTTCGTATCTTTACCAGCTGGTGGCTGGGATATCAGTTCTTTACCACCTGGGCTCCTCCATAAGGCTTCTTTACACCATGACAGTTTGCTTTCTCTTTGGTAAGTATCTGAGCGAGTGAGAGACTGTGGGGAGGATTCCAATGCAGAAGTCACAGCCTTTTGATGATCTAACAGTTGACATTTTCTAACACTTCTGCCCAATTATATCCCTACAAGTGAGTCAATCAAGTAGAAGGAACTACGAAAGGGCACCGATTCCAGGAGGCAGGACCACTGTGGGTATCCAGAGACTGCTTACCACAAGCACAGATTGTAATGATAAAATAGAATGTTAAATAAAATGGCACATGACCTGTATTTAGCAGCCACAGATTCTAGGTGCTTTTCTTTTATCATGCTGGTTTCATCTTCACACAACTTTTGGAACTTAAACTTGAGAGACATGGAACTTGCTTGAGTTTACCTTGGCAGTAAGCAGAGGTAAAACAATGTTCAGTTGGACTCCAAGCCTATGCTAATCAGGTTTTCATTTGAGTAACATCTGGAAATACTCAAGCCCCACATCTCATTGTAGCTACACCATGCTGCACTGACAATGGTCATATAAAGGGAAAATACAGTATTTCAAAAGCATACTAAATTTTAAATCTTTGAGGGTAAGAGACATTTTTAAAAGTCTAAATATTTACTAGAAATCCTTACAAAAGTGCTCACCCAATAGCAATAACTTAAACTCAGTATTTTATGTCTTGTTTTGTGGCTTGGCATTGGTGGCATTCTAAAGCTCATTTCTGACCTACAGAGGTAAAGAGGTAGCCATTCATTCTGGTTGTTGCTCCATCTCTGGTCTCAGGATGCATGTGAGGGGCAACCACTCAATGTTTCTCTTACATAGATATTTCTGTCCCACTCCCTGCCTTTCTTGTCTTTTTCTCACTCTCTCTCTTCCTCCCTTTATTTCCCCTCTCTCCCTCCCATTATCTTGTCCTCTCCTTCTAATTCATACATACATATGTCATGACTATTCAGAACTCAGAACTAAATGTATATCTTCTGTCATGACTCCATATAGATTATATAAATCTTCTTTTGCTTCCTCTTTTTCCTACTTTCCATGCTTTATTAGTCTATCTTATTATAAGCTTATAATCATATTTTTATTATGATGATGATTTTTATTTTAATGACATATTAGATCTCCCTTTGGTATTTTATTACATCCTGTGAATAAAATGCAGTTGCATTTGATTATTCAGAGTCTAATTTAGTCCAAAAACTCAGCCTCAAAAATGATTTAGATATGTTCCCTTTCTCCCAAAAACATCCTGGAGCCTGTGTCAAGGGATTTCAGATGAGGTTTTTCCTGCCCTCTTTTCATTATGTCTCTAGTCTTCTCGCACATTCCCTGTCCTGTTAAACAAGTCAAATTGTGGGGCATAAGCAGCAGTAGTAAAATTTTAGGCTTATAATTTTAATTAACATTAAAGTTTCCAAAATCACAGATTTCAAAATAAATATTTCTTTTTCTCACATGCTGTGCACACCAATATTGAATCAACTTGTATTTCTTTATTAAGTAACTTCCAGAATTGCAGGAGTTTGCAATTCATTTGCAACCAAGATTAAACCAAATGTATTATTACTTTTTCACCCATAAGTGGATTGCTGACATTCTGCTTTTGTTATTTTCCTAAAAACATATGATAAATTTTCTTTTAAAAAGCAAAAAAAGGAAAAGAAAATATATTAATAAGCTAAAGACTTCCAATATTTGAAGTACTTTGCAAAGGCACATTTGCCTTTCTTCATACAGATTTTTAGCATAGGGAAAGGATATTTTATATTTGTAGAAAATAGACTATAGGCCTTCAAAAATGCCTGTGCACCAATCCCTAAATTCCAAGAACAGGAGTTTAGCATGGATGGGCACAGTGTAATCACAGAATGGGGAGAGAAACCTAAAGCAGAAGGGCTCCAAATGGTTTGAAGAGGGATGGGTCCACTTAGAATATCCATGCAGAAACTGATTCTGCCAACACTAGGTAGCCTGGAAGAGGATGCTGAGCTTCTGATGAGAATGGCAGCACCCATCCACAACTTGATTTCAACCCTGTGAGACCCAGAGAACCCAGCCACTCAGGCTAGACTTTTGACCAAGAGTAATGTGAGCTAATAAATAGGTTTTAACACACTACACATGTGTGATTTGTTAGGGCAACAATAAAAAATGAATATAATTTTAAATTAATGCCTAAATACATATTATAAGGTATGCACAGATTGTGGGATTAGTCTCTGACTCATTATATATATAATATGAAATCAAACTGAGTATTCCCAAGGCCCTAGGCCTCTGAATATACACAAGTCATAATCACTTTTTATCAGTTCTGCATTTGTTTGCTCAATGGCAAAAATAATCCAATATTTTTGACTTGATGTAATTGATTTTTATAATAAAGTATTAAATTTAGGATTATTTTTCAGTTTACTCTCTTCATACCTGGTCCAAGTAATATGATAAAAGCCCTATAATATCATATATGTATATATTTAAATATTTAATACAGTGTCTGTTTCCACATAGTCCTAAAACTCACAATAAGATATTTGAAAGTCAAGAAATATCCCTTAAGCCCTGGCTGGTGGCTCAGTAGATTGGCAATGGCCTGGAAACCCAAAGGTCACTGGTTTGATTCCCAGTCAGGGCACAAAACCAGGTTGTAAGCCAGGTTGTAAGCCAGCAGGACACAGGTGAAAGGCAACCATAAGTACATTGATGTTTTTTCCCCTTTCTTCCTCCCTCCCTGCCATTCTCTCTAAAAATAATGAATAAAATATTTTTAAAAAAGAAAAAGAAGTATGCTTTATATTTATATTTTATACCCAACATTTTGCTCAGGTGATGTGTACGATTAATGTTTATGCAATGAATGGTTAATTTAATAAATAATTATCTTTTATCAATTATTAAAATGTGCCTATTCTATAATCTTTTTCAAGAAATTCATTTCTTGTGTATTTTTCAGTTCTAAGCTTATGGAAATCATGTTTTCCCTAGGCTGATCGTTTCACATTATCTTTAAAAATAGGATTTTTGAACATTACAATATCAGAAATAAATTATTGTTATATTAATGAATGACATTAGAAAATTATTTAATTTTTAACAACATATGGTTTTATAGTTTTCTCTCATCAGATTTGCACATTTAATATATATCTCAAAGAAAAATCAGACTGTAGATGCATTTAGCATTAAAATACCTAAATTGCTTATAGACTATTCAAAGAATTGTCAATTATTTATAAGTATGTATAGCAATCACAACTTTAAACATGAAATTGTAATATATATGCTATTATTATGTGCATTATGCATCCAAACAAAAACCATATGTAGCTGACATAAGTTATTGGCTGAGCAGCTGTTGGAGCAAAATAAATGTGTTCAAATTCTCAGAGGAGAATTTTACAGTCATAGAATCTGATATAATTTAAGATCTTAATTCTGTTACTTGATTGGGAAAGATTTCAGAAAAAGTGTTGCCCTGGCATTGTGGCTCCAATGGATCTCAGGCTGGATTCCTAGTCAGGGCACATATCTGGGTTGCAGGCCAGGCCCCCAGTTGGGGGTGCCTGGAAAGGCAATCACACATTGATGTTTCTCTCCTTCTCTTTCTCCCTCCCTCCCCCTCTCTCTCAAAATAAATAAAATATTTAAAAAAATAAAATGGATCTACAAGACACAATCAGATAATGTTATTGAGCAGAGCAATCACTACATGCTAGTCATCTTGTGAAAGCTATGGTCACTCACCTTACAAGAAATAGGTTGACTATTGACACCTATACAAGTGAACTTTCCATGTGTGAGTTATGTAGGCAGCTATTTGTTTAAATGGTACTAAAATTGTGATGTATTATACTTGCAGGGCAAGATACCAAATTATCTTTCTTATGAATATGGATGTATATTATTAATATGCATGATATAAAACTATGTATCATATACTGTCTTATACAATATACTGGTGGTGGATTGCATTCTTGTTACAATGCTTTAATCCTAACTCCATACATCTATATCCTTTTCCATGTGAATTTATACTTTTTCGTTCAAGAAATGGGAGTATATTTATTTCCTATCTCTATTGATGTTTGATTTGGTATTTTTTCCTGTGGGATTTTAGCAGATGTAATAAAAGAAAAGGCTCACACTTGTCAACTGCTTGAGAAAACATGTATCAGGTAGCTCACTAAGGTAAGTGAGAGACAGGTGGTGGCACTCTGTACGCCACCTGCAGTTTGAAACCCAGCCTAACCTAATTGTATCAGTCGACGCCCAGCCAACACACAGTCTTGTGAAAAATAATAAATAATAGCTGTTTGGAGCAACTGAGCTTTGGAATGGAATGTTACAAAGAATTATTATAACAATAAATGAAAAAATGCTTTTCAAGTAATTAAATACACAAATGTTTATAAGAATAGAATGAGTCCCAAGCATTCAATGCATATACAAATAATCCTAACATACTTTTTTAAATGTTGATAAAGATGTTTTGTTTAAAATATTCTCACTGTGGAATTATTAGACCAGTAGAAACCTTTTTGGCAGTGACTGAAACCTCATATGTACATTTTCCCTTTATGTATGCATTTTAGTTTTTTGCTTAGATTAAAAAAAACAATTCTGGGGATAGCATAAAAAATACAAGCATATATACAACTCAGCATTTCTGATATATTCATCATTATATTGGGAACACGCCAGATTTTTCTACAATTTTTCAACATTCAAGAAATTAAGTAGGAAAATACACATTTGACCTGCTGTGCCTACACAGCTACCAGAATTAGGCATTCCTAAGCCATCAATATTGAATAGAAAGAATTATTGTAAGGGCTAAAAAGAGACTTCATTCTGACTTGTGATGTTTATTAATTATATTTTTGCACTGTTGTGAACATATCTATAAGTTTTACTATTCCCATATGTTATAACTTCATAAGTAAAATATTTTCTTCCAAATTGTTCATTGCTCATATTTTATTTCCTCCTCTTGAATCAATTGCATCACTCAGAAAGACAACAATAACAAATCTAGTCAGATAAAACAAATATAGTTAGCTAAGTAAAAATGTATGAAATGTTGCATCAAAAACAATTTAATTTTTTGAGATTCTATTGGTTCATGCTTCAAAAAGATGAGAAACAAGAACTATGTTTTTAAAATTGTTGACACTATTGCAGAAGTCTCAATTTTCTCCCTTTGCCCTTCATTCCTAACCCCCATGCCCTGTTATCTCTGGCTATCACCATAAACAGACTTAATAGGAATGCTTATAGTTCTTGCCCATTGACTATGATGCTCGTAGTGTGTTTGTCATATATGACCTTTATTGTATTTAGGTATATTTCCTCTATTCTTGCTTTGCTGAGTTTTTTTTTTTTTTTATCAGAAATGGGTGCTAGATTTTATCAAATGTGTTTTCTGCATCTATTGATATGATCATGTGGTTTTTATTCTTCGTTTTGTTCATGTGTTGAATAACATTTGTTTGTGAATGTTGTACCAACTTGGCATTCCTGGAATAAATTCCACTTGATCACGGTGTAAGATCTTTTTGATGTATTATTGTATTTGTTTTACCCATAATTTTCTTCTTTTTTGTAGTGTCTTTACCTGGGTTGGAATTAGAATAATGCTGGCCTCCTAAACTGGCCTTCTGCCCTCTTAACTTTTTTGAAACAGTTTGACAAGGAAAGCTGTTAGTTCTAAGAATGTTTGGTAAAATTCATCCCTAAAGCCATTAGGTCTAGGGCTTTTGTTTGTTGGGAATTTTTTATTACTGTTTCAATTTCACTAGGTGCAATCTGCCTATTCAGATTCTCTGATTCTTCCTGATTTAGTTTGGAAAGATTATTTGTTTCTAGGTATTTATTCATTTCATCCAGGTTGCCCTGTTTTTTGGCATATAGTTGTTAATATTTTCTTTACAATGTTTTGTATTTTTTTGGTGTCAGTTGTTATTCCTCCTCTTTAACTTATGATTTTTATTTATTTGTGTCCTCTCTTTTTTTCCTGATGAGTCTGGTTAAAGTTTTGTCAATCTTGGTCATCTTTTCAAAGAACCATCACTTGGATTCATTGATCTATTTTGTTGTGTTTTTTAAGACTCTATTTCATTTATATCTCCTCTAATCTTTATTATTTCTTTCCATCTACTCACTTTGGACTTTGTTTGCTATCCTTTTTAAGGATCTTTGAAGTATAAAATTAGGTTGTTTATTGCAACATATCCTTGTTTTTTTGAGATAGGTCCTAATGCTATGAATTTCTCTCTTTGGATTGCTTCCCAGTGTCCCACTGATTTGGGGTGGTTGTTTTCTCATTTTCATTTGTTTCAAGAATCTTTGATTTCTTCCTTAATCTCATTGTAGACCTATTCATTGTGTATTAATGTTATTTAGCTTCCATATCTTTGTTTTTCAATGTTCTTCTTGTGACTGATTTCTAGTTTCATAGCATTGTCATCAGAGAAGATCCTTGATATTATTTTAACCTCCTTAAATTTACTGAGACTTATTTTGTGTTCTAAAATGTGGTCTATCTTAGAAAAAGGTTCCATGTGCACTTGAAAAGAATCTATATACTGCTACTTTGGGAGGAAATACTCTGAAAATATCAATAAATCCATCTGATCTAGTGTGTCATTTAAGGCTGCTGTGTCCTTGTTGATTTTCTATTGGAAAGATCTATCTGTTGAAGTCAATGGGATGTTAAAATCCCTGACCCTAGTCCTGGCTGGTGGCACAGTGGACAAGACAGAGCCTGTGAACCCAAAAGTTGCTGGATTGGTTCCCAGCCAGGGCAACATAAACAGGTTGCAAGCCAGGTCTCCAGCCAGATCCATAGCTGGAGGCAGGTAAAAGGCAACCATACATTGATGTCTCTCTCCCTCTCTGCCTCTATCCCTTTCCTTCTCTCTGAAAATAATAAATAAAATCTTTAAAAAAAAAGGTTGGAATTGTTAAAAAAAAAATTCCTGACTGACTGTACCTCTGTCAACCTTTGTGTCCATTAAGTTTTGCTTCACATATTTAGGTGCTTCTATATTGGGTACATAAATGTTTACTAGGGTTATATCCTCTTGTTAGAGTTTTCTTTTTATCCATATAGTGTCCTTCTTTGTATGTTACTATAAGGTTGGTTTTAAAATGTATTTTGTCAAATGTAAGTACTGCTACCCCATTTTTTACCCTTTATATTTGTGTGTAATCTCTATTTCCATCCCTTTTCTTTTAATCTCTTGCGTACCCTTCAATCTAGTATAGGTTTTTTGGAGGCAGCCTATATGTGGGTCTTGTTTTCTTATTCATTCAGCTACCATATGATTGGAGCATTTAAGCCATTTATATTTAAGGTGATTATTGATAGATATATATTTAGTGTCATTTATACTTAAATTATTTACCTCTTTTTCCCCCCTCTCTCTTTTACTTCTTCTTAAAGCAAGTCCTTTAATATTTTTTGCAGTATTGATTTGGGGTTAACAAACTTTTTAAACTATTTTTGCATCTGGGAAGCTCCTTATTTCTCTTTTAATTTTTAATGATAGATTTGCTGAGTAAAGTAGCCTTAATTATAGGTCCGTTTTTTTTTTTTTTTTTTTTTTTTTATTACCATGAATATTTTATACCACTCCCTTCTGGCCTGAAATGTTTCTGTTGAGAAATCAGATGACAGTCTAATTGGTGCCCCCTTTTATGTAACTACCTTCTGTACTGTTGAGGGTTTTAGAATTCTCTCCTCATCTTTAAACCTTGCTATTTAATTATTGTGTATCTTTTCATACTCTCAATTCTTTCCCACTCATCTATGTGTCTAGGTTTTTATTTGCTAGTACCATGATGTTTTAATTATCATAGCTCTGTAGTATAATTTAAAGTCTGGTAGTATGATAGTTCTGGCTTCATTCTGTTTTCCTCAGAATTGCTTCAGCTATTCGGGAATTTGTGTTTATGAACCTATTGTTTTTTGTTCTATTTCTTTAAAACTAACATTGAGATTTTGATGGGGGTTGGATTAAATATGTATATTTTGGGGGGTAATATGATCATTTTAGTTACGCTGATTCTTCCAATTCATGAACACCGAATGCCTTTCATTTCATTGTGTCTTTTTTCAATCCCTTTTAATAATGTTATGCTGTTTTCAGTATATTGATCTTTCACATTTTTTGTTAAGTTTATACATAGGTATTTTATTATTTTCTTTGCAATTACAAATGAAATTTTTAAATTTGTTTTATGAAATTTTGTTGTTACTATATAGGAAAATAGGTTTGTTTTATTTTTGTATACTAATATTGCATAGATTTTTGGTGTAGTCTTTAGGATTTTCTTTATCCAGAATCATGTCATTGCTGCAAATAAAAGTGACACTTTTAGTTCTTACTTCTCAATTTGGGTGTCTTTAACTTTTTCTCTTTCTTTATTGCTCTTACCAGGACTTCTATAACTATATTGAATAGAACTTGTCACAGTGAATATTCTTCTTATTTGTGATTTTAGAGAAAAAGTTTTCCGTTTTTTACTGTTGAGTATGAGTATGATATTAGCTAAGGATTTGTTGTATATAGTCTTTATTATGTTGAGTTACTTTCCATTTTATTTACTGTTTTAATCATAAATGGATGCTGTATCCTCTCAAATGTTTTTTTTCTGCATCTATTAATAAGGTCATACAAATTTTATCCTGTCTTTTGTTAATGTGTTGTATTACATCAATTGATTGCATATGTCCCTGTGCTCCTGGAATAAACCCTACTTTATCATGACAGATATTTTTATTTTTAGAGAGAGGCAGAAAGGAACAGAGATATAAATATATGGTTGCCTTTCACCTGCTTGCAGCTACAGACCTGGCTGGAGACCTGGCTTGCAACCTGGCTCTGTGATCTGGCTGGGAATTGAACCAGCAACCTTTAGGTTCACAGGCCGATGCCTTATCCACTGTGCCACCAGCCAGGGCTCATGACATTTTTTAATGTATTTTTGTGTTCGATTTGCTAGTATTTTGTTTAGAATTTTTTTGCATCTATGTTCATCAGTGATATTGGTCTCTAGTTTTTTGTGTTTTATCTTTGCCTAGTTTTCGTATCAGGATTATGTTCGTCTCATAAAATGTTTTAAGAAATATTGCCTCTTCTTCAATTTTTGGGAAGAGTTTGAAAAGGGTAGATTTTAAATCTTTGAATGTTTGGTAGAATTTATTGCTGAAGCTGTCTGGTTGTGGACATTTAATTTTGGGGAGGTATTTGATAGTTGCTTCAAGGTCCTCACTGCTGAGCTGTTTAGGTTTTCCAATTCCTCATGATTTAGGACAGTTTTATATTTTTAGGAAGATATCCATTTCTTCAAGGTTATTGAATTTGTTGGAGTATAGTCATTCATGGTATTTTAATATGATCCTTTGTATATCAAATTTATATGATCAAATTTTTATATTGATCATATAAATGAAGTTTTGCTGATTTTAGTTTTTTCTACTGATTGGTTTGTAGATTTTTATGTTTTCTATGTATATAAAATCACATAATCTACAAATCGTAAAAATCCTATTACTTTTTTTCTAATCCTTATACCTTAACACGTTTTGCTTATTGTATTAACTAGAGCATCCCATACTAAATAGTGCTTCCAGTGCATCCGAAATTTTGCTATTAACTAAAGTAATATTTTTCTTTAAAGGAAACATTTTATTATCTTAAAAATCTTCTATTCTCAGTTTGCTAAATACTTTTCTATTACAAACCTGAATTTTATGAAATATTTCTACATCCAATAAAATGATTGTTCATTGTTTCTATTTGTAATGTTTTATTACATTAATTGAATATATATCAATTAACTTTTCATTCTTTTTGAAAATTTATCATTTTTATATTTTGTAATTCTATTAACATTTAGTTAGAAAATTTTGCATGCATGTTAATGATAGGCAATGTATTGTTCTGTTTTTTAATAGTGACTATAATTTCTTTTAATTTATTTATTAGGATAATATAAAATTAGAATTACTTTATATTCTATGTGGGTTGATTCTTTGATTGTTATGAAATTTTATCTTAACGTCTAGTATTTCTAATTGTATTATTTACTTATCTAGTATGTCCCTATCAGCATTCTTGTGAGTAAGGTTTGCACAGCACTTTAAAAAAAATTTAATTTAGTAGAGTGGTATTGGTTAATAAAATTATATAAGTTTCAGGCATACAATTCTATAATACACTATTTGTATATTGTATTGTGCATTCAATAAACTGAGTCAAGTCTCCTTCCATCACCAGTTATCCCCTCTTTACCTTCTCTGCCTCCCCTATCCTTTTTCTCTCTAGTAATCACCACATTCTTTTCTATCTTTTTATTTTCACTCTCTCATTCTAAGTATCCTTATATTTAAAGTATCTCAAGCAAACAAGATTTTCTTTTCTTTTCTTTTCTTTTTTTTAATTCAAGTTTGACAGGCTCTCATTTGCTTAGCAAACCTGTATTTTATTGTTGGAGGTTTACTAAGCTCCTGAAATCTGTGGGCTATCAACCTCTGTCAGCTTCCACACATCATTAGCCATTACCTCTTTCAATGTGGCTGTGTCCTATTCTCTCAGTCTTCTTTTTCATGATTCTAAATATATACATCAGACATTTTGGCTATTCCCACATAAACCATGCATTGTCCACTCATTTTCCTATATTTTTTCTGTGCTTCAGGTAGGTTATAATCTATTGAACTGCATCATAGCTCATTAATCCACTTACCTCTTGCATTCAGGTATTTTAACTTTCTATTTATAATGGTATTTTTTTTGTTAAAATATATTTGACTTCTCAAGAAAAGTACATTCTTTATTTTGTAATTTTTTCCTTTTTCTGTAAAATAAAAAATAGCTTTAAAATATTTATTTTTTAACTCCACTATCAGAATAATGTATGAGTTTACTTCTGCTGTCTTTTCTCATAATTATTAGATATATTTTGCACTGTTTGCATGTCCAAAATACCCTGAATTGGAATCTGAACATAATTATCATGACCATGATGGCTTCCACTACACAGTACAATTCTTTCCTCTGTTAGAGAAATAGAATGAGAAACTAAGCACCATAGTCAGTTATAGCCCTGAAATGCCATATCAGATCTCATGAAATTTTTATGAAACCAAATATATATCTAGTTCATCTCTAATCCTCAAATATAACACTATGCGATTTTTCCAAGAAACATTGGACCAACAGGTGGGACAGAATATCATATTTGCCCTACCAAACTTGTAAACATTCTCTCTCAGTGTTTTCCTAATAATTTACATTTGAATATAGTGTCTTGAATCATACATAGAGTTTATAAGTATTAAAAAATTCAAACTGGTTTTTTCTTTAATATATTTATTACAATCTTGCTTTTCCTGTATTGTGCTTATCAATATACTTATCTAAATTACACCTATAGTAGTTTCCCTGTATCTGCAGAAATATATTTCCAGACCACCAGTGGATGCCTGAAACCATGGTATACCAAACCTTATAAATAAATGTTTTTTTCTATGTATACATATGTATACATATCTATGATAAAACAATAAAAAATAACCCCAATAAATTAACAACTAATAATAAAATAACACAATTATAATTATATACATTAATAAAAGTTGTATGAATGTGGTCTCTCTAAATTTCTTATGGTACTGTATTTGTGCTCACTGTTTTACTCAAAAGAAGCACTTCATAACTTCCCTTTGGCATGTTCAAATGATAAGTATCACTAATCTTGTGGTTTGGGACCTTATTAAATAAAATAAAAATTACATCAGCAAAATGAAACATGAATCAACCATATGGAAAAACATATTTGCCAATGATACCTTAGACAAGAGTTTCATCAAAATATATAAAGAACTAATACAACTCAACACCAAGGAGACAGACAGCCCAATTAAAAATTGTGCAGAGGACCTAAACAGATATTTTTCTGAGGGGGACATACAAAGGGCCCATAGGCATATGAAAGAATGTTCAACATCATTAGCCATCAGAGAGATGCAAATTAAAACTACAATGAGATACCACCTCACACCTGTCAGAATGGTCATCATCAACAAATAAACAAACAAATGTTGGTGAGGATATGGAAAAAAAGAACCTAGTGCACTGTTGGTGAGAATGCAGACTGGTACAGCCACTATGGAAAACAGTATGGAATTTTCTCAAAAAACTAAAAATGGAGCTGCCTTTTTATCCAGTGATTCCATTGTTAGAATTACACCCAACGAATCCTGAAACACCAATTCCAAAGAACCTATGCATTCCTATTTCATAGCAGCAATATTTATAAAAACCAAGTTATGGAAACAGCCTAAGTACTCACAGCAGATAAATGGATAAGAAAAAACTTTGGTACATTTACGCAATGTAATATTATGTGGCAGAAAGAAAGAAGGAACTCCTATTTTTTGAGGCAGCATGGGTGGAACTGAGGGTACCATGCTCAGTGAAATAAGCCAGGCAGAATAAGACAAATACCATATGATCTCACTTAATACAGGAAATTAATAAACAAAACAAACAAATGAGCAAAATAGAACCAGAGGCATGAAAACGAGGAACAGACTGACCGTGACCAGTTGGGAGGGGGAAGGGAGAAAAAGGGGAAAAGGAGAGGAAGGAGTTAGTCAAGGAACTAGTATAAAAGAATCCTGGACAAGGACAATAGGATGGGGATTGAATGTGGGAAGAGGGGAAAAAGGGAGACAGATATAATACAGAAATAATAAATCAATTAAAAAATAAGAGCCCTGGCTGGTAGCACAGTGGATAAGATGACAGCCTGGGAACCCAAAGGTTGCAGGTTCAATTCCCCAGCCAGGGCACATAACCAGGTTGCAAACCAGGTCTCCAGTCAGGTCTGTGGCTGGAGGCAGGTGAAATTCAACCATACATTGATGCTCTCTCCCTCTCTGCCTCTCTCCCTTCCCCTCTTTCTAAAAACAATGAAATAAAATATTAAAAATAATAATAATAATGGTTACTTGAACGCAAGCACTGTGATACTTCTACAAGACCTGATCTGATAGCAGAGATGTCCGCTAAGTGACTAGTGAATGGGTAGCATTTACAGCCTAGAAACACCAGACAACTGGATGATTCATATTCTAGGCAAAACAGAAGAGGATGATGTGAAATTTCATCATGCTACTATGGTGTGTAATTAAAACTTATGAATTGTTTATTTCTGGAAACTTCCACTTACTATTTTTGGACTGGTTGACTACAGGTAGCTGAAACCACAAAAAGGAAAATTGGGTGGGGGCGTCACCCTATAGTATATAAAAAATTAATATATTTAACATATATCAGATGTATTTTATATGCGGTATGAAAAAATAAATTAAGAAGAGAATATTTTATGTTTAGGATTGGTCATGTTACTTATTATAGTATTGCACATAGAAGACACATCTGCAACTATTTGAGCAAACAAAATTTTCTTTCTAGATTAGTAGGAAAATGAACTTTAAAAACTGCCAGGTATCTTAGAAAACTAAACATGTTCTTATTGCATGATACAACAATTATATTTATTTGTATTTATTTATACAAATGAGTTGAAATTTATGTGAAAACACATGTACATGAGTGTTTATAACAGCTTTATGAATATTGCCAAAACTTATATGCAACTGACATGTCCTTGAATAGATTAATGGGTAAGTAACTGATATATCAATGCTAAAGGGAAATTAACTATTAGACCATGGAAATGAATAGAGAAAACATATGCATGTTGATAAGTGCAAGAAGCCAATTTTTAAAAGTTTACATATTGTATAATTCCAACAATGTGATATTCTGGAAAGAACAAAACTATAAAGACAGTAGTTGCTGAGAGTTGGGGGGAGGTAGGGATGAATTGGTAAAGGACAGCATTTTTTTTTTTTTAAATTTTATTTCATTATTTTTAGAAAGAGGGGAAGGGAGAGAGGCAGAGAGGGAGAGAATTATCAATGTATGGTTGCCTTTCACCTGCCTCCAGCCACAGACCCGACTGGAGACCTGGTTTGCAACCTGGTTATGTGCCCTGGCTGGGGAAAGGACAGCATTTTTTAAAATTAGTTTATTATGGTTGCATTACAGTTGTCCCAGTTTTTCCCTATTACCCTCCCCTGCCCCACCCAATCCATCCCCTCTCCCATAGTCAATCTTCACTTTGTTGTCTATGTCCACGGGCCATTTATACTAGTTCCTTGACTCAACTCCTCCCCTTCTTTCCCTGTTTTCCCCCCTGCCTCCTCTCCTTTGGTCACTGTCAGCACAGAACATTTTTGCTGTGCAATTCTCTGCATGATACTATAATGGTAGCTACAATTCATTAAGTGTTTGTTAAAACCGTAGAATATACAATACAAAGGTTGAACCCTAAAGGAAGATATGGGTTTTGAGTGATTATGTGTCAATGTTTGTTCATCAGTAGTAACAAATGTACTACTCTGGTGCTGGATGTTGATTGTGGGAAAGGTTCTGTATGTGTGGGAGGAGGTAGAAATGTACTTTCTAATAAATTCTGCTGTGAGCCTAAAACTGCTATAGCAATCTTCAAAAGTAAGATTATTGCAATATCTGTAATATTTTAAATAAATATTAGCAAAACATTTCATAACTATATTCTATTTTAATCATTTTTCAAATTTTTATATAATTAAGAAGGATACTAAATAGTGGGACTATAACATCTTTTAGAGAAAGATGGGCAAATTCCTCTTATAAGTAAACAGAATTACAAACAATCTATCTTCATCTCTGAATCTTCATACAAAAAATAAAATACACACTGAATGGATTTCAAAGAAGTCCTTTTACTTTAACCTACCTCATTCACTTAACATGCTATAGATATTCCAATGCAGAAAGAATCTATTGTAGTTCTTGATAATTACATAGTAAGTATTGCTTCCTAGTTTATCTCTAATTAAAAGTGGCATTTAAAAAAAGATACACATATTTATAGAGTGTGGCAGTTTCTCACAAAATAAAAATAGAACTACCATATGATATGGTTTAGCAAACCCACTTCTGGGTATATGTCCAGAATACGTCCAGCCATGGTTAATATAATAAGAATGGTTTGTGTGATATCAATGTAACCTGGCAGTCAAGGAGAGTGAATGAGAATGCACATGCATGAATAATGACCACTTCACTGCACTAATCAGTGGGGGCTGTAGACGATGTTGAGTGACTACATGTATTGTGTACCTGTCGCATTACAAATGAGTAGAGCAACAAATTTCCATCAAATTTTGTGTTAAGCTTGAACTTTCCTCCATGGAAACTTGAGATGATTCAGAAGACTGTAGCTATGGGTGCACCCATTCATACATCATGTCTCATGCAGTCTTTTGGGGAAACATTAGATCACCCAGGTGACTCAGTGTCCATATGGCCCAGATTTGGCACCCTAGATTTCTGGCTTTTCCCAAAACTAAATCACCTTTGAAAGGAAAGAGATTTCAGACCATCAATGAGATTCAGGAAAATACGACAGGGCAGCTGGCAGCAGTTGAAATAACTTTGTGGCTACTTTGAAGGGGACTGAGGTGTCATTATCCTATGTACAATGTTTCTTGCATCTTGTATCTTCTTCAATAAATGTCTCTATTTTCATATTACACAGCTGTATGTATGTGTGTGTGTGTGTGTGTGTGTGTGTGTGTGTGTGTGTATGCATATATAGTCTGTCCCAAAAGTCAAGGTCAATATAATTAAAACAGTTGTGTGGCCAATACTTTCAGGACAGACCTTGTATATACATGTGTATGTATGAATACACACACACACACACACACACACACATATATATATATATATATATATACACAATATTATTGGTATTTTTAGTCACATATTCAAATGTTCATTCTCAAATGAATATATACCTAATTTCTTATTGTACACTGTGATCAAACATCATACAAAGAAAGTCAATTAAAACACTTCATGCAATTATGAAAGTATATAAGAAGAAACAAAATTCCAAAGAATATTATTTTATGGGTTACACCAATGAATACTAATGTTTAATTTGTAAATGATTACTTATTTATACAAATTTCTATTTTTTTAAGATTTTACTCATTATTTTTAGGGAAAGGAGAGAGGAAGAAAGGGAGGGAAACAGCAAGGTATGGTTGCCTTTCACTGGCCTCCTGCTGGAAACCTGGCTGGAGACATAGTTTGCAGCCTGGGTATGTGCTCTGACTGGGAATTGAACAAGCATCCCTTGGGTTCGCAGGCTGATGCTCAATCTGCTGAGCCACACCAGACAGGGCTTATTTATACCAATTTCTTATTTTCATTTTAGAATTTCTTTTTTCACTTTGCTAGTATAAATATAAATCTCTACCTAAAACTTTTAGTCTTAAGACCTATTTCTCTGCTGATTAAAGATTAAGAATTTTTCTTATGTCTTTTGGCCATCTGTATGGTCTCTTTGGAGAAGTGTTTCTTTGTGTCCTCTGGTCATTTTTAATTGAATTTTTTGTCTTCCTGGTGTTGAGTTGTGTACAGTCTTTATGTATTTTTAGAGATTAACCCCTTATCAGATGTTTCATTGGCAAATATGTTCTCCCATATACTGAGTTTCCTTTTCATTTTGTTGATGGTTTCTTTTGCTGTGGACAAACTTTTAAATATGATGTTGTCCCATTTTTCCCTTTATATCCATTTAGATTAATGGAGACATATATACAAAATATTGCTGTGAGAGGTGTCTGAAGTTTTACTGCTATGAAAGAAGAGGAAGAGATTAATCCAAGAACATGTAAAAAAGATGAAGGGAGTAAGAGATACAAGCTTCCAATTATAAAATAAGTGTCACAGAGATTTAATGTATAGCACAGAGAATATAGTTGATGTTATAATTTTGTATGGTGACAGATGATTACAGGACATCTTAGTGTTCATGTGGTAAGGCATAAAAATGTTGACACTGTGTTGCACACTTGAAACTATTGCCGCTGTTGAACATCGGTTATTTCTGGGTTCGAAAACCAAATGTAGGTCTAATTATTAAGTCAAACAAAATGGGATGTTTTTATTTTGGTGTCTTTATCTTAGAATGTAGACCTCTCTGTACTTTCAACTACTGGAGGATTGTTTTCACAGGAAATCGATAAGCATTTGACCTAAATCATATCAGTGTATAGTTAAAAATGTAGAGGTATAGCACTTTCCCCAACATTTTTGTTTTGTAATTGACAGTAGAGTAATAAACAAACATTACATAAATTGAAATATGGATTTATACATTTCTAAGTATTATTAATAACCTATGTAATGTGGCCTGATATTGACTATTGTTATTACCTATTTTATTTTCTATGATATTTTTGGACACAAGTAATGAAAAAATAATTTTAGTTTGACACCTATTCTGTAGTTTGAAACATGATTCCTTAGAGCACAGTGATGAACTATATGGACTCTGGTATAAAGCAGCTTCTACAACATTATGAGTAATTTTCTTATACAAACATTATAATAACAGTTTTGCAGTTATTTAATATAAATATTTGGCTAACACCTAAAATTCCATAGTTTTATGATGGTAAGTCCTGTATCCTTTTATTCAGACACTATAACTGTTTGTAGGAACTTATAAGTGCACAATTAATTTTTAAAAGGATCCTTGATTTTTACTTTTTCCTCATTAACTATATATTATCATTCATTAAGCCCTGCCTAGTATACTTTCAATATAGACATAAATCAATTCTTATAGTGTATTTCCACTGTACCACTCTAAATAGCACTATCATTACTTTTTTACTGCAATTTTTTTCCTAAATAATGTTAGCATTTCCATGTTTGATCTTTCTCTATTTAGACTGCTCTTATTAAAACATAAAACTAATTCCAAACACCCCAATGTCTTTGTATTGTAAGTGTACAAGCATCTAAACTATTTAACATGGCCTACAATGTTCAATATAATTTGATTCCTATCTCAATCACATGGTTTTGTTCCACAATTCATTACAAACTTCCCCAGAAATTAGTAGCTGGAAACCGCCTTTTTGGGTTCACAATTTTGTCTTTTGAAAAGTTGGGCTGGGCTCAGAGAGAAGTTCTGATGATCTGGACTGGGCTCACTCATGCATCTCTGGGAAATTGCCAAGTCAACTGGGGTCAAGCTGACTCTTAAGTGAAGCGCCTCAGTTTTCCATGAATGCTTTCATCCGCAGCACAGCGATTTTCAACCAGTGTGCTGTGGTGTACTGGTGGGTTGCAAAACTTTTTTAAAAACCTGCAATACCTGACTATTTAGTCAGGGGCACTGACTGTTTTTTCTCTTCCCCTAGACAATGGCCATCCAATGTGAATAAACCCAAATTATACCTATTGTTTTTGTCAGATTGACAAAAATATGCCATGAAGTGAAAAAGGTTGAAAATTGCTTCCCTGGAATGGCAGCTCAGTTTGTTTGCAGAGAGGTTATCTTTGATGAGGGAGAGTAGAATTGTGCAAAGCTTTTTTAGGCTTAGTTTGGATGCACAACATTACATTATGTGTATTCTTTCCCCAAAGACAGATAAGATAAAATGGTAAGAAGTAGACTCCACCTCTTGTTAAGAGGTGTTGGTACACTACAAAGAGGGTTCTGTACTGAAAGGTAAATGACCTTTTCCATTTTTGCAAACAATTTACTACATTAGCAACATCTTTGACCTGTAGCATGTGTCAACTTGACATCCACCAGATGCCTATTTCTCACCTCCTTCTAGCCACACTGGCCAAATTTCTATTCTTCCAAAAGGCCCACCTTATTTGTAGCTAGATGGTTTTAATTATGCTGTTTCCTCAATGTTGTCACAGAACTGGCTCCATCTCATTTGGGTCTCAGATCAGATGTCATTTTAAATCATCACATGACAAAGACCTAAAGTTTTTCTGGTAACTACAGCCTATGGCTTAAACTCTTTCAGTTTGAAGGGCAAAGAGAAAAATATAAATTAAATAGGCACTGTAAATTATATACTGGCTCCCCACCCCCACCCCGGCTAATTACATTACAATAGACAGCATAGACTTGATCATATTAACCCTAAGTCTTAATACACACTCATACCTGGTAGTTATTTAATAAACATCTGTTGCTCTGATTTTTAAATGAACCTGCACAATTGCTTCAGATATGAAGCAATTATTTTACAAAATGTTCAATACTTTAGGGAAAATAATAATTTCCTGATATTTTAAAGCACAAATTAGGACTCTCCTTCACAATCAGAAGCACTTTGTGAGCATCTGCTTTGACTTGGCTATTTATTTATTTTTTTCCCCCTCACAACAGAGAAAGGTAATTACCAACTCTTGCTCCTAATTATGAGATTCTTGCCCAGTGCATCTGGTCTGGCTTCTGCCTCCAGAACAGTAAAACACAGTCTTTGCTAAGAGAATTTTGTGAGAACCCATAGCCTTTGTTTCATTTTCCTAACTAAATTATTTTTAAAAAAATCACTGGACCATGCACCTTCTAAGTGTGGATGTCATCCACTTATTTCTTCCAATTATCGTGTTTCAGCATGACTGTTCTTTGAAGTACAATTTAAATAAAGAATCATAACAAGGATTCTCTAGGTTTAATTTTTCATTCTCTATTCTTGTTCTTTTGTGTTTGGTGGAGGGGAATTTGGACTTCCTCCATAAATATGGCACACACATATGTCCAGTATGTGCTTTCTTTTTATTTTTCCTTTGGGATATCATGATAGTCACCTTTTAACATGTTCAATTTCAAATTTTGTATCTCCCACCCAAAACATGGCTTTTCATCTTCTGTAACCTCTTCCTCATTAAATGGTAACCCCTCCTCACAATATGTCCTCTACAAAAGTAGCCAATGGCAAGTATTGCTATGTTCTTGTTCTCTTCCCACACTGCTTCTGCCAAGGTGGTCTGATCGCTGTTACCCAAACACATGATGCTGCTCTTGTGCAGAGATGGATATCTAATAGACAGAATGAATGTTTGCTAGGGCAGCAGAAAAGTAAAGCATGATTTAAAAAACAATTCAATAGCTAACCTTTCAAAGGAGAAAAAGGATCCAAAAAATCATCATGGAAATTTTATTTAAAAAAGCAGTTGAGTTTGTTTTTGCAAAAACAGATGAGCATTATTATCTTATCAAATATTTGGCTGGAAGAGATTACAGAAAATATTTCAGTGTGGAGGACTGCCGAGATTCTTAACTTGATTCCGCTCCTGAAAATCCTCTTTGCTCTTTTCTGGATGTATGAAACACCTCTTTCTTTAAATTCCATAAACAATCATTAACCTTACTATTAATCCCCTGCCTACGTGCACACACACACACACACACACACACACACACGCACGCACAAGAAAAACTTCCAATCCCCTGCTAAATTTTTGCTCGGCCCCCACTGACAGCAGCATATTTTGTCTCTTTCTATAGCAGTTACCTCACAGCTATGACAGACTCCCATGGCTAGCATATAATTAGAAAGTTATTAATATTAATAACAGCCCTGGCTGGTGGCATAATGGATAAAGGCACGTGCCTGCAAACCCAAAGATTGCTGGTTCGATTCCCAGCCAGGGCACATAACCAGGTTGCAAGCCAGATCTCCAGCCAGCTCCATAGCTGGAGGCAGGTGAAAGGCAGCCATACATTGATGTCTCTCTCCCTTTCTGCCTCTCTGCCTTCCCCTCTCTCTAAAAATAATAAATAAAATATTAATAATAATAATAATAATAAAGGCTTATGAAAATCACATTTCTTTTTCTATTGATAAGGAAAAATGAATATGTAACTTATAATTTCTCAAGCAGTAAGACAAGTTTTCAGTTGTTAACCAGCTGTTTGAGCTACTGTACTTGCTTTTTAAAAATGTGTTAAATTTTGTATTGTTATCTATTACAGTTGTTCCAATTTTTCCCCCTTTGTTCTCCTCCCATAGGAGAGGAGATTCTAACCTGCTCCCATAGTCAGTTCTCACACTGTTGTCCATGTCTGTGGATCATTCATACATGGCCTTTGACTATTCCCTTCCTCTTCTTTCCACCATTAACTGCCCCTCTTTGGTTACTTCCATCTGTTCCATGTTTTTATGATTCTGATTTTTGCTTGTTAGTTTATGTTGTTCCTTAGATTACTCTTATAGGTGGGATCATATGATATTTGTCTGTTACTGACTAGCTTATTTCATTTAGCCTAATATTCTCCAATTCTGTCCATACTGTCACAAAAAGGTAAGAGTTCCTTCTTTCTTTCTGCTGTGGTCTATTGTGTAAACTTGCTTTTTATAACCAGGACATGTTAATATTTGCAAAATATCATCTGAAATATTAGTATAAGGATTTTTGTTTATTTTGTTTTACCCAGTTATTCATTGACTAAATAGTGTAAGCTGAAAGTGATATATGATTTTGAACTTTACTAAGACAAATCAATGACAATTAGTTTAACAAGGGACATTTTGTTTTTCTTTATAATTGTACCCTGAAATCGTTGGTAAGCCTTATTTGTTGGTATTTACTTATAATACCTTTTATTACCTTTCTCATGTATTTGTTTACTCAAAATATAGTTATTATTTACCTTACTTCATATATTATTTTATATACTGAGTATAAAGTTAATAATGAAATAGTTACCTAATATTAAGACAATTACATTAAATATCACTCAGCTCTTGTTTTAAAATCATTGAAAGGATCTTTGACTTGGATTATAATGTAGAAATTAATGGATTTTGACAATACAAGTATATAAGTACTGGGATGAAACTGGAGAAAACAAACGATAGAAAAGAAGTGATGTGGATAAGTTTTTTAACTGAGTTATATGGTGTCTAAATTAAGGATTGAAGAATCAATTGGTGAGGTGAAGAGTTGAATGAGATAAGTATTTTAGGTATGTACAGCAATGTGAGGGAATCACTGGCAACAAGAAGAAAAAAGATATTGAAGCAACTAAAAGCACTGGAGTGGCTCAATGTGAGCAGAAAAGACGTGGCAGTTGATGTGATGGAAGCAAGTAATGAGGCTTCTCACTAAATATTTCATATGACATATTAAACATTTCTTCATCATGCTTTGTATTAGTTTCCTATTGACATTTTAAGAAATTACCACAAACTTCGCCGTTTAAAGCAAACCTACAAATTTAACGTCTTAAAATTCTGGAGGATAGATTTCCAAAATGAGTCTTACAGGATTAAATCAAGATGTCAGCATAATTGCATTTTGTTGTTGTTGTTGTTTTTGAGGGCTGCCTGTATCTGATGATTTTATTACTCTGACCTCTCTGTTCATAAGCACTTTTCTTTCTCTGACTCTTGCCACCTTCTTTTTGTTGTAAGAACTTTTGTAATTATACTGGGCATACACAATAATTTGAAATAATTCCACATGCTAATGTCCTTAATTTAATCATATTTACAAAGTCCCCTTTCCCATGAAAGGTAATATATTCATAATTTTCAGGAATTAGAATGTATTTATCTTGGGGGTCATTGTTCTGTCTACCATAAACTACAACGTTTATGGTGATAACATGGGAATACTGGCTTAATAAAATTGTTATCTTTAGAAAAAGATTTCATGTGATGATTTGCATTATTAATTTTAGTAAGGTAATTTAGATATTCAATGTCTAGGGCTTTTGAACATTCTGAATTCCACTGGAAGTGCCATATATGATTTTCATTATATGTCAAAAAAAAATGTTAGTTGTGTGGTTTTCTAGAAAGAGAGAACAATAAATTTTATGAGAGTCCCAAAGTAGCCAAAGAAAGTTAAAAACTATTTTTTTTTGTTTTTTTTTTCAGTTAATTCTATTTTGTTACTTTTTTTCTTTTAAAATGTTATTGTTGTTGTATTACATCCATCCTCTTCATCCCCTTTTTGCTCCCTTCCATCCCCCTCCCCACCCACCCAATCCCCCCAAAGTCAATCCTACCTGTTGTCCATGTCCATGGTTCCTTTATACTAGGTTCTTATCTAAAATGCTCCCCTTCCTTGCCTCTTCCTACCCCCTCCCCACAACCCCCTTCCCCCTGACCACTGAAGGGACATTCATTGTATACATGCATCTGGTTCTGTTTTGCTTGTTGTTAGTTTTGTTCATTATTGTCCTGTAATGGGTGAGATCATATGGTATTTGTCCTTCACTGACTGGCTTATTTCACTAAGCATAATATTCTCCAGTTCCATCCATGTTGTTGCAAAGGGTAAGAGTTCCTTCTTTCTTTCTGCTGTATAGTATTCCATTGTGTAAATGTACCAAAGTTTTTTGATCCAATCATCTGCTGATGGGCACTTAGGCTGTTTCCAGCACTTGGCTATTGTAAATAGTGCCGCTATGAACATAGGTGTACATAGGTTCTTATGAATTGGTGTCTCAGGATTCTTTGGGTATATCCAAGTAGTGGAATTGCTGGATCAAAAGGCAGTTCCATTTTTAGTTTTTTAAGGAAACCCCATACTGTTTTCCATAATGGCTGCACCAGACTGCATTCCCACCAACAGTGCTAAAAACTATTTTTTAAGTATAATTAGGTACACATCTAGGCCAAGGAAAATGCTTAGAACAAGATTCACAAATCAGCAGCTAATGGAATAAATACCATAGACCTATGCGCTTTATTTAACTCATGTCATGCTTGTAATACATTAGAATAGAGTGGTAACAATTTTTTGTATATTTATCTTTTGCAATATATTTTGGAACTCACTATTAGCAGTTTTTAAACTATCCATTGTATTTCATAACTCTAATATATTCTACAATATATTCCATTATTTGAATGAATATAATGTAGTTAATCTTTTTTCTAGACAAACATTTAGATTTCTACAATATTTTCTGTTACAATCAATGTCACATTTAATCATGTAGCATGAGGAGAAAACACTGCATTGTAGTGACCATATTTTTTCCCTTTATATCATTATTTCTCACTAATGTTCTAAAATTTCTTCCTGTATCATTTAGTTTTTGTTTAGACAATTCTCTACCCATTCTTTTAGGGCAGATCATGTGTGAAAATGTTCCTTGGTGTTTCTTGATATGAAAAAATTTTGATTTCCACTTTACTCCTGAAGGATATTATATATATGATTTGGTTGGGGTTTCAGGTTATTTTTCTTCATCCTTTAAAAAACATTGTGTATTTTCCTTTTTACTTTTGTACTTTCAGACATGCTGCTTTTTAAATTGTTTCTCCCTGGAAATAAGGTGCCATTCAAATTTTCTGACTGATTTGAAGGTTTTTCTTTTTCTGTTTTTATTTTAAAGGTTTTTTTTTTTTTTTTTTTTTTTTTTTTTTTTTTTTTTTTTTTTTTTTTTTTTTTTTTTTTTCCTTAGAGGGAAGAGAAGGGAGAAAGGGAGGGAGAGAAATAATGTATGGTTGTCTCTTGCATGCTCCCTACTTGAAGACCTGCCTGCAACCCAACTGTGTACCCTGACTGGGAATTGAACTGTAAACCCTTTGGTTCACAGGCCAGTGCTCAAGCCACTGAGCCACACCAACAAGAGTTGACTTGAAGATTTTTCTTAGTCTTCTGTTTAACTTGATATAACTTGGTGCATTTTTTAAAGTTTATTCTTAAGTATATACTCTTATACTCTTTGGGGTTTACTTAGCTAACTAAAGCTGTAGTTTTCACGACAGGGGGCCAAATTTAAGAAAGTTTAGCTATCTTTTTTTCTTTTTTTTTTTTTTAATTTTATTGTAGTTGTATTACATCCATCCCCTGTTTGCTCCCTTTTGTTCCCCTCCCCACCCACCCATTCCCCTCAAAGTCAATCCTACCTGTTGTCTTTTTAAAACAATTTTCAGCCTTACTATTAAGTCCTCCATGTCTGTAAGGTTTTATTTATTATTTTCTTTATTTATTTTTATTGTTGTTCAATTACTGTTTTCTCAATCCACCCTCCTGCATTGCTCTCTCCTGACCCACCCACCCTATATTTTAAATATATTTAATTTTTGTTATTCAGATTGAGTAGTTTATATTGTTCTGTTTCCAAACTCACTTAAAATCTTTTCTATTTTTCACTTTTTGTATACATTTATTAAATTTTTTCTCTTAATTTTATTCTTTTGTTATTTAGTTCTAAAATTTTCATTTAGTTTTTCTTTGTAGCTCCATCTATCACTTTGCTAAGATTTGCTACTTATTGATATCTAACTTTTTAAAAACTTGTTTCAAGCATATTCTTAGTTTTTGATGAAATATGGTGGCTGTTTTAAAGTTATTTTCAGATAATGTCATGATCTCTATCTTCTAAGTGTTGATGCTTATTAATTGTCTTTTCTCATTCAAGTTGAGATTTTTGTGCCTTATGCATGATACATTTTGATAATTTTTCTATTGGCACTGAACTTTGGGGGTATTATGAGACTTTGGGTGTTTTGTTTATTATTTTTTAGAGAGAGGGGAAGGGAGAGAAGCAGAGAGGGAGAGAAACATCAATGTATGGTTGCCTTTCACCTGCCTCCGTCTACGGACCTGACTGGAGATCTGGTGTGCAAGCTGATTATGTGCCCTGGCTGGGAAATCGAACCAATGACCTTTGGGTTCACAGGCCAGTGCTTATCCACTTTACCACCAGTTAGGGTAGGTGGTGTTTAAATATTATGTTGTCATTGGCTTCTATTGACATTTCAGTAGAGGAAGGGGAGAGCAATGTTTTATCATTTCTGTGTGGGGATGAAACTGAACTGATGAGCAAAACAGAGACAGACATAGATAGAGAGCAGGCTAATTACTCTGGAGGAATAGGGGTTAGGGGTGGAGAAGTGGAGCAAAAAAGAAAAAAAAAAAAGGACGAATGGACATGCAGGTAGAAGAGGGTATAAGGGGGAAAATGGTAATGGGAAAACTTAAGTAATAAGTAACTAAATAAAGAGTCGTAAGAAACAAAAGATCCCCTCGATATCATCCTTTGACAAGCATGTGTAAGTGGGCTTTCTGATTCCCCAAGATACCAACTTACTGAGAAGAATAAGATGGCACTCAGTAGTGCTATAACATATGGCATCCACAGACACTCCGGTGGAAATGGAAGTGTGATTATTATTACACAATGGAAATAAAATCACTGTCCTCTGCTTAGCTTTCTTTGACATTACCTTGTCAAGAGGGTTGGAGCACCTTGCTAGGTCGAGTTTGAAATCTTGACTCTGCATTTGACATTTGTAGGAAGAAGTGAAAGTGGGACCACAGTTCTTTGTTGTTTGCTAAAGCACCAAGTGGTTTTGGTTTAGAAGTTATCTGTATTGCAAAGCATCTCCTTTCCCAGTCCTTTGATTAAGGTGAGTTATGGTTTGGTTGTGGGTGCTTTTCCTTGTATGCTCCCTTTGGGGTTTCAGGGTCACTGATGTCTCCCAGACTCAGTCTGTAATATGAGAGGGAAAAGGAAAATCCAGGAAATCCACTTTCATATGTTCCTAAGTAAGCTGTGTATCAAAAAGGATACACAACCCTGGCTCGTGTGGCTCAGTGGATAGGCACCAGCCTGTGAATCCAAAGGTCACTGGTTCAATTCCCCAGCTAAGGCACATTATCAGGTTGCAAGTCGGGTCTTCAGCCAGATCCGTAACTGGAGGCAGGTGAAAGGCAACCATACGTTAATGCTTCTCTCACTTTCTTCCTCCTTCCCTGCCCTTCTCTCTGAAAATAATTAATAAGATCTTATTTTTAAACAGGATGATAAAATAAGATTCACTGGTGAAAGTATTATGGGGAAGTCCTGGAAGGATTGATGCACATCACTAACACACAGTCGTTGTGTAGGTGTCAGCTACATGGTATACTTATCTGAAAAGGAGATTGGGAAATGTCCAAATGTATAACTAGAAAGAAGAGATTGTTTTAGGTCAGTGATTTTTTAACCATTTTTTAAAAAGTCTTATAGGACTAAAATTCTGTGGCACACTAAAAAACATTATATTTTTTGCCAATCTGACAAATACAGTTATAATTTTGATTGATTTATAAAAATAATAGTGATTACCTACCCTTTTTGCTCCAAAGTTAATTTTATAAAATAATCAGGTGCTTATACCTATATATAAGTAATATACAAGAATTAATCAGATACAAACTTATTATACAACATGACCAATAAGATACAACTCTATTACATGACCTATATATTAATGGTTCAAGGCAGGGTATTCATACCAAATGAATATTGTTATGTTCGCTGTAGTAGTCATTTCTTTCATTTGATAATCGAAGGGAAAGAGGTCAATGCTTCTTAGTAAATAGACAGGTGTTGGATGTTTTAAAATTATTATGGGGCAGCAGTTCAAAAATCACTGTTCTAGCTCTGGCTGGTGGCACAGTGGATAAGGCACCAGCTTGTGAACCCAAAGTTTGCTGGTTCTATTCCCAGCCAGGGCACATAACCAGGTTGGCAGCCAGGTTCCAGCCAGGTGTGTAGCTGGAGGCAGGTGAAAGGCAACCATACATTGATGTCTCTTTCCCTCTTTCCCTTCCCCTCTCTCTGAAAATAATAAATAAATTTTTTAAAAAAAATCACCATTCTAAGTAATATACAGTCAGCCTTTGCCACACTATGGTACCACAATTTCACCAAAACTCTCATATTTTATGATCATAGTTTTTCCCCATATCTACAAAGCCATTCATTTTCCTTTTTACAGTGACTGATTTCCTGCTGCTGCTAGGAAAAAAAATGTTTGAGCATTATGATGTTTATAAAATCTTTTGTTCTCCATACCTGGTTACCCATTTTGCATTCACTTCACTCATATAAAGTTCAAACATTTTAAAAATTAAATATATCCAAGTAAAAAGGTTTTGCACAGCAAACACAAAGTCAGTACAATGGAGAGGCAACCCACTGAAAGAAAGAACACATCCATTAATGATACATCTCATAAGAGGTTAACATCCAACATTTATAAAGAACTTAAAAAACTCAATACCAATAATAAACAATCCAATTGAAAAATGTGCAAGGGACAAGAATAGACATTTCTAAAAAAGAGAACATACAGATGGCCAATAACATAAGAAAAGATGTTTGCTCATTGTCACTAATCATTCATGCACTGTTGGTGGGAATGCAGACTTGGCTCATCCACTATGGAAACAGCATGGAGTTACCTCAAAAAATTAAAAATGGAATTCCTTATGACCCAGTAATTCCACTTGTGAGAATGTATCCAAAGAAACCAAAACACTTATTCAAAAGAATATATGCACCCCTATGTGCATTGCAGCCTGATCTACAATGACAGAAATTTGGGAGCAGCCCAAGTGCCCATTAGTGAATGAGTGAATAGAAGAGCTGTACATTTACATAATGAACTACTACTACTCAGCTGTAAAAAAGAAGGAAATCTTATCTTTTGTGACAGCACAGATAGACCTGGAGAGCATTATACTAAGTGAAATAGACCAGTCTAAGAAAGACAAGTACCATATTATTTCAATCATATATGAAAAATAATGAATAAAACAAACAAACAAATAATAGAAACAGGCTTATAGATAGAAAATAGGCTGATACCTTTCAGAGGGGAGGGGGTGTAGTGAGAATGAGTGAAAAGGTTGAAGGGATTAAGCAAAAAATTCATAGGCACAGATAACAGTATGGTGATTACCATAGTGACTCCAGAGGGAAGTAGGGTGTATAGTAGAAGATAGATGACAGTATAAGGGGGATAAATGGTGATGGACGGAGACTTGGCTTGGTGTGGTAAACACACAATACAATATACAGGTGATATATTATGGAATTGTACACCTGAATCCTGTATAATTTTAAGTAATGCAACCCTAATAAATTCAATAAAAAGAAAAAATAAATGAAATACAATGCATTTAAGGATAAACAATATTAATTAAGTAAAGAAGCAGTTTTCTTGATAGAATGAATATAAAGGAGCATGAAGATGTCCACTTTTGGTGACAGCTGGGTCTACATGACTTTATGTACTCTGCACAAGAATGCAGACCAGACCATAAAATAAGACAGCAACAAGTGGGATATTCAGCGATCTTACTAAAGGACCAAAAACCAACTCTATTGTCTAAAATGGACATAAAAGAGTATCACATTTATCCAAGTATCCTTTTCAAAATATTTCTGAAAGATTCAGGAAACAAAATATCTCTTTGAACATTTCAGGAATAAAAGCTGTTGACTGAAAAGGACAAAAACAAACATGAATGAAAAATGAAGTAATTGATTTCATTTCATATTTTATGCTGTTATCAAAATTTTAAATAAAAATATTTAAAATAGCTTCTGATATAGTTCAGTTACATGAAACCATTCTTGAGTAAATAGGTTACATTTTTAAATCATTGATAAAATTATTGATAGAGCAAAAGTGAAATATTCAGATAATTTTTAAGTATAGTGTTTTGAGTTTTACTTTTTAATGTATTTATTTCCATTACTATTTTGCCTCTTTATATTCCCCTTCTCTCCCAGCAATCACCACCCTGTTGTCCATTTTCAGGAGTCCTTTTTCATTTTTGCTCAATTGCTCCACTCTCCCCCTTCCCCAGCCCCCTTAGATGCCATTTTGCTCTCCATCTATGAGTCTGTCTCTATTTTGATTGTTAGTTCAATTTGTTCATTAGATTCCATATGAGTGAAACCATATGGTTTTTGTCTTTCTCTGACTAGCTTATTTCATTTAGCACAATGTTCACCAGCTCCACCCATACTGTTGCAAATGATATATTTTTTCTTCTTTTACATGGCTGAGTAGGATTCCATTGCATATGTCAACGAAAATTATTATATCAACTTACATAATTCTTTTTTTTTAATTTTATTGTTGTTGTATTACATCCATCCCCTTTTTGCTCCCCTCTGTCCCCCCACCCACCCACCCATTCCCCCCAAAGTCAATCCCACCTGTTGTCCATGTCCATGGTTCCTTTATACTAGGTTCTTGTCTAAGCTGCTCCCCATCTTTGCCTCTACCTCTCCCTCCCCCCTACCCCGTTCCCCT